>PVKE010023084.1:0-24966 GCA_004027555.1 Craseonycteris thonglongyai
CTAGAAAGTTTTGTCTTCTACAATCGCTTCAAAGTCCATGGTACACGGAATTCCACCCCAGACATTGCGAGCGATTGACGATCGACCAAAATTGGCCTCGCGAATTCCACCCCAGACATTGCGAGTGATCGACGATTGACCAAAATTGGCCTCGCGATCGACCAAAATTGGCCTCACGATCGACCGGTCGACTGCGATCCACTTGTTGGCCACCCCTGCTCTAGTCTATGCCAAAATCCAACACATTAAATGTAACAAATGCAGAGAGTAAGCATGAAATAAAGAGAAGGGTTGACACACAGTGCACAGGGTCACTAAGATCCTGCTTAAAAGGAACTGTTTGTAATACCAGAAGGACATAATTCAACCAGGCGAATGCTGATACAACCCTATTTCCTAATAGGACCACGTAGCTATCCTTACCCTGACCCTTACCGGTATATTAAAATCTACTGAAAATGGCATCCATGCCTAAGTGAACTACAGTGAGATTGCTTATGCCATGTAAAATAAATCTGTAACTGGGAGGCTGTATCTCATGGATGTCACCTTATGATGTTCAGATACCTGTAGTAGATTCCCAAGATTATGTATGTGGGAGTTCTGGCCTGGAGGGCTTGTCTAGTAGTCTCTACTCCAGGGGTATCCAACCTTGTAACTTCTCTGGGCCACACTGGAAGAAGAACTGTCTTGGGCCACACATAAAATACACAAACACTAACAGTAGCTGATGAATTAAAAAAAAAAAAAAAAAGGTCACAAAAAGTCTCAATGTTTTAAGAAAGTTTACAAATTTCTGTTGGATTGCGTTCAATGCCGTCTTGGGCTACATGCGGCCCGAGGGCCACAGGATAAACAAGCTTGCTCTACATTATTTTTTTCATATTACAACAAGTATATGAAGCCTAAGACATGAGTAAAATGCCATAATAAAGGAAAGTAGACAAAACCATGAAGGCTATATAAATTTTAAAGATAATGTATTATAGGGGTTAAGTGTCTAACTCCACTTAGGCAAAGCTATGTTTGAATGTTAGCCTCACCGCTTAATAGATGCAGCAATCACTTAACCTCTTTAAATATCCCTTTTATCACCTACGAGTAAGAATAATAATGGCATTATCAATCTGGGGATTAAATGGGATGTGTGGAAAATACTAAACATAGTGGCATGTGGTAAATGCTTCGTAAATGTTAGCTATAATTTTTTAATTATTAATGGAGAGAATAAAATTAGAGAATGGAGTATCTGCAGTAGAAGAATGACAAATAAAGATGCTTGGAGGAAATAGGATGAATTATGAATGCTGAAAAATAAATGAAATAAAATACAGAGAACAGGCTTGAAATAACATTAAAAGATAGCAAGATAAGGAAGCATCAAAACATTCTTTATGAAATTGGTGAGCACCTGCTATGAAATGATATATTAGTTAACAAAAGAAAGAAAGAAGTCGTCCTCAATGCCTAAGAGCTAATAATTCAGGTGAAGAGACTGCAACTTTAGGTGACAGTGGAAGAAATGAATGAATGAATGAATGAATGAATGAATGAATCCAGAGGCATGTACACACCTGGATAAGATGTCTACATCAGCTGTTGGCAGTACATCCAGGCTGGTTCAAAGGCTGTCGTGAATTAAGGCTTGAGATGGACAGAACCATGATTACTATGACAAATAGTAAAGTTGCAAGCCAAAGAAATACTTCGTTTGCAAAAAGACTCCTAAATAAGATGCAGGTAAAAGTAAGTCAGCATTTTGGTTAGTTTGCATTTCTTTGCTCTTTGAAACAGGATGGTACCAAAAGCTCAGTCTTGCAACACCCATATGAACAGATAAACATATACCGGTAGCTCTTCTACTCGACAGGAGATGATGACCTTGAAAAAGCCACTCCACTATATTAAACTCTCCAGTGAGAAATGAAAGCCTCACTTTAAAAGAGGTAGCACACTTTACAGGGAAGCGATAGTCACCTAAAGAATCCAGTCTCCTGGGAGGACACCTGTGTGATGAGATATGAGGCTGACTAGATGAAGAAGACAGAACAAAGGCAGAGCTGGGACTAGAACTGAATTCTAGGTTTACACTCTGGTTTGCTCCTGGGACTCGACTTGCCATGCAACAACCCTCTTGGGTAACCCACTAATGATCACATACTTAGTTGTAAATGGTCACAAGAACAGTCACTTAAAATATAAAACTGAAGTAGCAAAGAAACAAGACTCATGGACACAGTCAATAGTTTAGTGGTTACCTGAGGGTAAAGGAAGGTGGACGGGATAGTGGGAGAGCGGGTGATAGAGAGGGGGCATCAAATATATGGTGATGGAAAGAGAGCTGATTCTGGGTGGTGAGCACATATGCACATCATACAATACACAGACAATGTAATGTAGAATTGTACACCTAGAAAATATGCAATTGTTACCAACAAATGTCACCCCAACAAATTTAACAAAAAAAATAATTTTTAAAAATCTTATTGAGTCGTTTATAAAGACAATAAACATTGAAATTAGACAGGGGTTCAAAGCCTGGCCCTACCAGGCACCAATCATGGAGCTTGGACACAGTGTCATCATCAGACCATGGGAGTAACTACACTGAGCTCTCTGAGCAGTGTGGGGGTTGAAGGAAATAATGTATCTAAGGCATGGCCCAGGTCACAGTCATTAGCACCATCGAGTCCGAGTGCCGAGGTTTCTTGAAGTGACACCAGTATTTCCTTATTACAGTTGGGTGTCTAATTCATGGTTCTGAACATCAGAAGATGTGTTCACACAGATGGCAGAGGCACATGCTCCAGAGTTTCTCTATCAGTAAGTCAGGGGCAGAGCCCTAGAATGTGCACTTTTAACTAGTTCTAAGTGATGCTGATGATACTTGGCTGGTTTAGGGACCACCCTTTGAACCACTCGTCTGTCCACAACCATTCCAGATGCCACTGTCTACCCTGAGAAATTTTTATGGTGACACCAAGGAATGACCCTCTTCCAGAAAGAGTCAGAAAAGGTTAACATCAAAAAATATACATATACATGTTTGCCATGTACATATGCAATAAACAACAAAAAAGTATCTGCTGAGCTGGGAGCTAAATAATCCCTAAAGAGAAAGTTTTGGTTGCCTCCCCACCTCCACCTCCTGGCACTTCCATAAAATGTTAGCATAGGTTTATTCTTTACAAAGCCCAAGAGATTCGTGTCAGATTAAATTACCACAGAAAGACAGGCAAAAGGGACAGATGGCTTTTTCCTTTCTAAATACTATGTGTTATACCTTTTTTTTTTTTTAACTTGAACAGTAAAACTCACTGTCTCCAGCGTCATGGGGAGGCTAAATACAAATAATCTCAGTGTATTCGTAACAACCACAGCTCTGGGGTCCTATTCACTTGCTCCTTTAATATTGTCAACTGCTCACAACCTATCCCATCCCAACTGGCCATGCATGAAGGAAGACAGAGGAGATATAAAATTAAGAGCATAACAGATACAAAAGATGAGGGTTTTTCCCAAGCTCTTCTGGCTGCCTCCAGGTTTTTATTTTTTTAAAAGGACATGGTTCTTCATTGAATACACTTTCTCATCTTTCCAGCCTGCTGATTAAAGCTCCCTGAAGAAAAACTACAGCTTTTAACACATATTCAAATGGTATTTATATGAATGTAGAGAAAATTATAATTATTTTATATTAAAAAGCAAATTTTCTTTAAAGTAAGCACTTTAAATGTCCCCATTTCACTTTAAGAATTTTACCTTTACCCCTCCACTACTAAATGGATTTTTTTCATCATCTCTAATTGCTACTAGGTAAGAAAAAAGGCAAAAGTACTGCTTTTGGACCAGCAGCAGTAACATAAAGACTTGGTGACCGCAAAAAATTATCCTAATTACCAGAGACTAGCTGGGCATCCTCAAATTGAGGCTCTCAGAAGTAATTTACTACCATAAACTGACTCAATTACAACAACTTTAATTTCAGATTCTTGTAGTTCCTTTTCTCCATATTTTTTGCCCCTTGTAACTTTGCTGGTCTTTAAAAATGACACTGTCAGGCACTTTTGGTGGGATTTTTTATGCTAGATTTGTAATATTCTCTTGAAGCTTGAAATTAAAATTTCTTTCTCCTACCAGTTTAGTCCCTTCCCATTTGACAAACATCTTTCTTGATTCTTACATCCCTAATAGAGCTGAAAATTAATATGACTTTTTTGTTTAATTCTTTGATTATGCAAAAGAATCATCCATGGTGTGAGGAGGGTTCTTCCTGTATCATAGGCCAGGAGTTGTAATAAAAGCCTTCCGTTTTTAATAGCACCTCATTTTCCCAGAGGACCACAGAACACTTCACAAACTCCACTCAAAGTAAGCACCTCCATGTCACTCACTTGTAGCTGCCCCTCAGGTGAAATGTATGCTCTGATTAAATAGCATTTCCACAAAAGAATTACGTAATAGAAGATGTGATGATCCTAAAGAAAGACTTTCTACTTTAAAAAGGTAATTACACACAAAAGACATCAATGTAAGAAGGGATTTAATTTACAGCAAGCACAATCCACTTCCAGCAAGACAGGAAGGAGAACTTTTTTAATAAGGAGAAAATCAAAATGTAAACTCTCTCTTTTTTCCCCCGAAGAACTAAGGATAATTTTGGATATTTTAACTTAACCTGCAATCAAATTTTTCACCATTCTTCCAAATCTATTGTCACACCCACACTGAAAATGACGGCAATGAGTGAGCACTGGTTGTCCAGTAACAATACATATGGTGATACCTCAATTTCAAATGGTTTCTCTTGTCAGCATTACTTCATGCCCCAAATCCAGAACCCTGAGCTAATCTGCCCGGACATAAGAAACCCTGGGATGATTTAACTGCCCTGCAGTAACAGAGAATGCAGGATGAAACTATTCTCCTGAGAACTAGCCAACCTTCACAGTGTTATGATTCCTCTGCTACATGACTTTCAAATCTACAAAGTTCATCATATATACAAGGCAGTTACAATTCAACCTTAAAACAACCCATCAAGAGATATGCTTTGGGTAGCTACTACTCATTCATTCAAGAAATATTTATTAGGTGCACCCTTGCACATAAGAAGCTGTGCCAAATGTTGGGGCTGGGAGGAACCACAATTAAGAAATAACATTCCCTTCTCCCAATTAAAAACCAAAAAGTGCAACAGCACTGTGAGAAATTTAGAGAGTAAGAAATGGTCCTCCAGAGGCCTTTTATCTGATAGAAAAGGGAAGATGCATGTTCTGCAGAAGAAGAAAAATGTAACTATGAGATATGTCAAATGAGTGATAAAAACAAAATGTGTGATGAGTTCTTGAAAGAAAATGCTCAATGAATGCTCCACAGAGGTGATAAGATAGAGCAGAAGGCACACCAGAGGTGGTCTGCAGGGGTAGAGCAACGACTGTGGAAGACGTGCAGTATGAACAGGAGTACTGGCGTGCAAAAGAACGGAGTCCTATTTAGAGGACAGAGAGAGACTAGTTCAATTGGAACAGAGTCTTCTTAGAGGAAAAGAGCAAAATGCGGGGACATAGGCTTTGTCTACATTGTGGAGGTATTCGAATGCCAAGCTAAGAAAACCATCTTACATCTGACAACAGAACTTATTACAGGGAATCACAGACCACTAGTAATGAACCTAAAATTTAGTTTGCATTTTCAGTTTACTTCGTTGATGATACTCAGACTGGAGCACACTTCACCACAAGACCATGAGTCCAGCTTTCAATCAGGAGACCCTTCCCTATCCAGGACCCTGAAATCACTCATTTCTACAGGACACAGGAGAGTCTATGGCCAGTTAGTCTGCTGAATATCCTTTTTCCTTAACCCTCTTAGAGCTACTTTCTGCCAGCAGTACTAGCGAGAAACACGAAGGGTAATTTAATGGTCTACGTAAGAGCTGATTTTTGGGCCCACTGTCCTTTTCATCTGAGATGCAAAAGCCGATATATCGGCCCATCACACTAAAAGGGTTAAAGTCCTGGGAGGAGGGATAGGACTGGCATTATTCCCTGAAACTCTGCTATTCCCAAAGCAACCCAGGGAGGCCAACTTGCAACTGTGCTGGGTCATTATGCGTCTTTGAAGACCCTGACCCCCTACACACCAGTCCACACTATCAAACTGACCTGCCTTCAGTGAGGGACCCTACTGATGTTACTGGTGCTACATCGCAAGCAGAAGGGAGTAGTTTTATAAAATCGGGGGTGGGGGGTGCAGGGTCAACCTCAGGGCAATGAAGCCCTGCTTTATCCTACATCAACCAGCAGAGCATATAAAATGTGCCTCGATATACAAAAAACAAGAGATGGTATTTCTTTCTCATCACATCAGGCGAACAGATCATCACCAAGAGACCAGAAACAGAGAAGAAAAGCCGACAGGGATATTCAATCTATTTCCCTACTGATACACATTCAATTCTTTCAAGATCAAATGCCCAATGAAATTCTACTCCACTATCCTAAGGGACTATCCTATAGCCCAATAGTTCTCACTGCAGAAATACTCCCCGATATTCAGTTTACGGTACATTCTGCACTTAATTTCTTCATGCTGTGTTCACCTATCAGAGGTGGCGAACCTTTTGGCGATTGAGTGCCAAAGTTTATGAAATAAGAGTATACTCGCTCAAATTGCGTGCCAACCCATCGAGTGAGATAGAGGTATCGATTATTTTTATGTCTATAAGAGCATAAACAATAATTTTTTAAATGGTATTCATAGCTCTGCATTGCTCTGCATGCCATTTTGGGCATGCGTGCCATAGGTTCGCCACCCCCGACCTATACTATCGTGGAAAGTAAATAGTTCCTTTATTTCATATTTGAATGTTTAAAAATGCCTATAAGAGATGCCAGGATGGTTCAGTGGGTTGAGCGCTGGCTTTGAAGCCCCAGGGTCCAAGGATCGAATCCTGGTCCCAGACCGTGCAAACCTATATACTGAACTGGGGTGTGCCCCCAGTTCAGTTCCTGCCAGGACCTATGTGGGAGGCCCCCACCCAATTCCTGCCTTGCGCAGCCCCACACTCACCTGTGGAGTGAAACTATATCAAAAACTAATGACATACAACTATTGACACTGCTCTGGGCCCTCCCCCTTCTCTCTGTCTCTCTGTCAAAAAATAATAAAAATAAACCTTTATAAAAAAAATGACTCTAAAATCTCACCAACATTGTTTCTGCTACATTTGCATTTGAGTTTCCTATCAAAAGCATGTGACCTACATTATCAACTATTATTGTGCATTCCCATTGCCAGTAAAACATTAATGTTCATGCTCATTAATCCCTTAATAAAAACACAGTTGACAATAAACAAGTCCTTGCTGAATTTTGCTTTGCAGCCCCTTTTTGATCATCTGTTATCTGTGAAAATGCTTGAGTACCTAAAGTTATTCTGCATTAAATTGATGCCAACTATTGAGGAGTCATGACCCTGAGTGACTAACTTTATAGTGACGATATGTCTTCAGTATCATCCTCTTTGAAAAGGTTAACATCTCTTTGCCTCCATGCTTGTTCCTAACATGCCAACTTTTCCAAAAAGCACTGAAGCTTGCCTCATCTGCAGTCCTTAATCATGACAGATGTCCTGCTTGGGACTCCCACCCATTTCCTCTCCTTCCAGGAAGCATGTGTCGCACATTTCAGGCAACCTCTCTCTCAGAGGCCACCTCACCAGAGCTAGGTAGAGAAGGACGATGGGCCACAGATCCATGGTGACATGGGGTCCGTGCAACCCAGGCAAAAATTGTGCTGGCCTTCTTCACTGCCATTTCACGTTGCTAGCACAGATCTCACGTGCTGCCACTTATCACCCCCGTGGGAGGGGCTATGTCATGCTCAGCTTTCGTCATCTGTTGTATGTAGATCACTTGGCACCAGCTCCTGTCTTCCTTAGATGGAAGTGTATGTTAAGCACTAAATTTTGTTGTCCTTATTCACTGCACATTTTCAAATTCCTTCAAAAATTTTAAGTGGTTGATCAACAAAGGTTCCAGCCAATCCCTAGTGTGACACAACTTTCTGGCAACACCAACAAAGACTTCTGGGTAGCCAAGAACTACTGGAAGAAAAATCTGTATCTTGCAATGCTATAAAATGTGTTACATCATCTTATTAAGGATAAACACATTTTAAATGATTCTGAAGAACATGCTCCTGTGAAGAAGTGCCTATCACCTTTTTTAACACTTGATTGTATTCCAACAGTGGTCCCCAACCTTTTCAGCACCAGGGACCAGCTTTGTGGAAGACAATTTTTACATGGACCAGGGGCGGGGGTGATGGTTTTGGGATGAGTCCAGTGCATTACATTTATTGTGCACTTTTATTTCTACTATTATTAATACATAATGAAATAAGTATACAACTCACCATAATGCAGAGTCAGGTGGCAGCCCTGAGCTTTGTTTTTCTGCAACTACACAGTCCTATGTGGGGCTGATGGGAGACAGTGACACCCCAAGTGTGTTGCTAAGTACAGTCTACTCCATAATCTCCTTTTGGGTGCTATCACTGCAGAAAACCCTGCTTCCCAAAGATAGGATTTTGGAAATGGAATCAGGTTTTCAGTGCTTTTGTGGCGATCTCAGGCTGTTCCACCTTGACTTTAATCCACAGCATACAGAGATTTGAAGTTGTCTCAAACATACTTTTATAGCCACGATCATTTGCGACCTGAAGCAGTTGATCCTCTTCTAGCAGGGATAAAGTTGACTCACCTGGCTTATTCACAAATAGGTCACAGATCCATGCCTTCCCAATTCAGGGGTCATTTGTAGTTGGGAAGTAATGCTCAAACTCTTTTGAAAGTGGAGACAGGTGATCATACACCAGCTGGGAGAATGAAAGTCCTGGCTCAGACTCTTTCAAAATCTCTGCTAACGTTTAAAACATGTCAAAAATCCCCATGTTCACTCATCACCCCCATAATTCCAGTTTGGCTTTGAATGCAGCCACTTTATCTGCCGACTTGAACACAGTTGTCATTCTCCCCTGATGTGACAGATTGAGTTCGTTGATCAAGTTGAATGTGTCACACAAGTAAGCAAGTTTTGTAACCCATTCTGTGTCACCGAACTGTGCTCACAGGGTTGACTTTTTCTAAAAGAAAACCCTGGTACATCTCTCCTAACTCAGAAACTCTGGCCAGTGGTCTACCTTTAGAAATTTACCTCACTTCTGTGTATAAGAGACGACGTGTGTGCTCTGCGTCCATCTCCTCACAGAGCTGCACCAACGGATGTCACTTAAGAGTAGATCATTGTAATCACATCCTGCAAAATGTTATTCAGTTCAGGTGACATTTTTCGGCTAGCCAGCATTTCTCTGTGGATGACATAGTGTGTAGACTCACATTCAGAAGTGACCTCTTTGACCTGAGCAGTGAAACCAGACGCCGTCCTGTCATGGCAGCCACTCTGTCCGTGCATATATCGACACACAATGACCAGTTCAGTTTTACTGATATGTAATCATTCAGAGATTTGAATAGTTCTGCAGCTGTGGTGTTGGTTGGCAACAGAAGTGCACATAACATATCCTCGTGCACATCCTCCTGAAAAATGCATTGCACAAAAACAAGCATTGTTGCCTGGTTCTCAACATCGGTAGGCTCCTCAATCATGGTAATTCCTTAAGTCTCTCTAACAATTGCGCCTCAATATCCTCTTCTATTTCATCAATTCATCTCGTTCTGATGCTAGCCAAAAGAGGAGCATGTGCTACCTTTTGAACTGCAGCCTCTCCTAAAAGTTCAAGACAAATGTCCTTAGCAGCATTCAGGATCAACTTTTCACCAGTAGTAAAGGGCTTCCTAGCTTCAACAATGCAGGTCAGCCACTAAGAATGATGTTCTCAGGGCAGACACATTTGATGAAGTGGTGGACTTCAATAATGGCTTCTGTCCTTCATGTTCCTGGTTCTCTCTTTTGAAAAATTCCAAAGTCTTGTCTTTTAATGCATGCTGCTTGGTCTCCATGTGGTGAAGCAGTCTTGAAGGTTTCATGGTTTCACTGGATATCCAGTCACCACATATTATGCAAAGCGGGCTTGGGAGAATGTGAATCACCTACTGCAGTGAACCTGTAAGTTAAGTAGGCTTCTTGGTAAGTTCTTTTAAATGCAGCCTTCTCTTTGTGGGCAGTCTTAGAGTCTTATGCTTTCTCATCACTGGGTCTTTCCTTCTTATAAAAGAAGCTCTCCAGTGATATTTGTGTTTTACTCATTTCGGCTTAGGGTTAGATTGTGGGCTTACCAACACTGGGTCTGAGACAAGTGTGCGGTGTGGGGAAAAAAGGTGAGGACAGAACTGGTAAATAAAATAATGGGCAGGTCACATGCAGACTAAAATAAGTGTCAGATTCTGACTTACAGCCTGCCACCAGATGCAGCTGTGCAACTGAAATACGTCACCTCACTTGCCACTATAAAGCCTGCCACCACATGCAGCTTAGTTATTTATCACTTGCCATTCACCAATAGGGTTTTGATGAGTCTGCAAGCAATTGATTTATGATGGTCTCTGTGCAGTTAAACCTCTCTGCTCATGTTAACCTGTATTTAGTTGCCTCCTAGTGCTAGCCACCGCCTCAACTCCACCTCAGATCATCAGGCACTAGATTCTCAGAAGGGACGCACAACCTAGACCCCTCGCATGCACAGCTCACAACAGAGTTCGTGCTCCTCTGAGAATCTAATGGCACCGCTGATCTGACAGAAGGCGGAGCACAGACAGTGATGCAAGTGATGGGGAGCGGCTGTAAATACAGATGAAGCTTCCCTTGCTCATCTGCCATTCACCTCCTGATGTGCAGCCCAATTCCTAACAGGCTTCAAAGGGTCTGATTTCCAAATCAGTGCTTATAAGCTCTTTATGATGGCAAATGACTCCTGCACAACATGGCAGAGCTTCACAGAAAACTCTTTTAGGCTCTCATACATTAGCACAATGCATTCAAATGATAAAAATCTTACAGGCTAAGATCCAAAGAAATACTAAAACAGCAGGTTCTATGTCAACTTTCACCTCAAAAAGTTTAAAATTAAGAGCATCAAATATTAATATCCTTCTGTTTAACATCCACTCAATTTTTAACTTAAGCTTTGAGTACTCACATTATGAAACACACATCAGTAATGTCCTTCGGTTTCTATAGTCCCATCTTTACTCCAAAACAAAAATATCAGCAGCGCAAACACTTACAGTTACTGGCATGCAGTCCTCACTGGAATACAAGTAAGCATCCACCTTTCTGGAGACTCAATGGCCTGGTTGACAACATGACTTTAATATGCCACCCAAAAGAAAGGTTATCAAAAAGTTTTAAAGGCTGAGAAATGAAGAAAACTATTTCTGCAAGAATAATCTCACAAGTTATGGGGCCAGAAACCCTGGGGGCGGGGAGAGGGGGGGAGAAGCTACTTAAAGGCATGGAGTTCTCATCTAGCCAAATTATCAAATGAAACAAAACCGCAGAATAACCCAGTTTCAAACCTGGACTCGAAACAGAAATTGCATCTGTCTCATTGAAGAAGCCCCTGGGTCATGGAGCAGTGCCAATACAATTATTGGATTTTCTTATCCGACAGCAAACTTCAAGTTCTCTCACATGAGGTTAATTTTATCACTGTTTAACACTTATGTGGCAGTTCACAAAAGTAAAATGATTTTGCATTCTGTCTCTGCTAATCTCCAGAAAAAGAGATCAAGGCACTAAAAAGTGCAATGACTGGTTCTGGGCGCTGCTGTCAGTGGTAAACACTGTGATCAGAACCCCCACCTCTAGCTATAGAACCCCACTGAGCACAGCAAGGGGTTACACATTTAAGCCAACAATGGCTTAATGGGCAGTTTTGTTTTGAAAAGAGATTTAAAAAGAGATTTTTTTTTTAGAATCATAAAACGTAAATGGTGAGTTTGTTCAAAGTGATCTTCTTATTTCTTATTATGCAGAATCCCACAATAAATGGAGTATTGTATATTTCTAGTGTACTTTGTATCTTATACACTTGGAAATGTGCAGTCAATAGTATGACAGGCATGTCACCAAGCAGGTGACATTTTGGAAAGTGTTGCTGCTGCTCAGAGGGGCAAAAACATGTATTTCTATTATCACAGCTTCAAAAACAGTGCGAAACTGAAAAAGGAATGCAATGGTGTGTGGTCACAGGGCTGACACCAGGAGAAAACTCTGACACCCTGTTACTATGATTGCTGCAGCCTGTCTCCTCACTACGCTGTCTCCAGACACAAACATGAAACAACAAATGAGCCTTCCAACCACGGGATGGCTTCCACCTGCCACAGAAAGCCCAGGTTCCAGTGGAGAAAAGATGCTGAAGTCTTTACAATATAAAAAGTTACTGGATTTTACAAGATTCAGTAAACAAAAGAACATTTCAATTTTTCAGCAGGAAACATCTTCCATTCAAAGAAACATTGAAATTTGAACTCCAAACACTTGTAACTCCATTCATCATATGATTCCATCCCCTTCATTCATGTGGGTACAGGCCTGACTGCAGGTTTCTGTTGGTTTTTTCAATGACTGGGTTTCTCCAGGAATTATTTGAACCTAAAGAGCATTCCACCAACAAGTATACAAAAACTAAATTGGCCCTAAACATAAAACTCTACAAAGAAGCTGAAACCAAAAATCTTCTTTTCTAAACTCTTCGTGTTAGTGAACATTCTTCTGTGTGACCACTTGTGCCAGATCGCTAACCCTGAATTTACAGGGATAACATTCACTAAACCACTATGTTTTGTTCATCTTTATCCCTTAATATCTAGCACATAGTTGGCCCCAATAATTTAACACTAAAACATCATTAAAATATCTGTTATACTAAAAACCAGACTGACAGGGTAACTATGCAGTTTTATAGATTTTCTAAGACTCCCAAAAGGTTTACAAATCTTGACCTCTCCTCTCTATTTCCTTAACCATCCCCATGAAAGTCTGTCTTGCTCATTTCATCATTAGACAGTAATATCTCAACTAATATAATCCATTAGCCGACAAAGAAGTTTCCCTTCCTTAGTCTCCTGCCTCTCCAGTCACTGCTACCACGTTAATCCTCCTTCATCTCCTTACATCCCAGTCTAAATCCTCAAAGGTCCCATAGTACCTAAAACAAAGGTTCTCAAGCTTCAGCATTCAAATCACCCAAAGGGCTTGTTGAAACACAGACTGTAGGGCCCCACCTCAAGAGCTTCTGATTTGCTAAGTTTGCATTTTTAACATGTTCCCAAGTAACACTGATGCTGCTGGTCTAGGAAACATACTTTGAGAACCATTAACCCAAGCAACAGTTCTACCTTAGGAGCTTAAAATACACACACACACACAGAATCCAGGCCTTACCAAAGAGATTCTTGTTCAGGTGGGGTTAGAAATCAATCCCTAGCTAAATCTAATATACATCTGGCTTCAGAAACCATTAGTCTACAGATAAATTACAAACAAATCTCTTAGATGATAATAGGCCTTGCACAACCTACACCTAGAACTACCTACCAAACTTATTTTCTGGTCCACAGAATAAACTCGCTCACAGCTAACCCTTCTCGTTCTTACGTACCCCTGAACATCCTCAAACCCTCATTCCTTCTGTGCCACACACAACACCATCTCGGCATCATTCCACCTATCTGCAGTACCATTGCCCATCTCTTCTCCCTCTGTGAATCCTCCCAGGATATGCTCATCATCAACCTTAAAAACCTTTCTTGGTCAATTCAAAATGGCTCAGATATATGACACACTGTGCCAACTACGCTTTTTACATTCATTTGGGTGCCTATATCACTGCATATCCTGTTTATCAATGGGTGTATAGCCTAATACTACTCAATAATCTGTAACCTGAAAGAGTTTTGAGGAAACTGAAAAATAAAGGAGACTAAACACAATTTAAAAGTTGTCCAAGAATTTTTACTGTATAATAATAACAATTTAAACTATTTAGATGAATCTCTTAGTCAAAAAGGCTTTATTCTTAAACCTGTACATTAATAATAAACATGAGTAGAAAATATAGTCAAGAAACAATCAATCATACATTAACTCAAGTCATGACTAAGGTCATACTTCTACAGCATGTATAAGAAAAAAACAAAACAAAACAAACAGGGGCTGAAAAGCAGATAGGTACGAGGGGCAGAAGAATGAAAAAGAAAGGAAGAAGGCGAAGAACACTGCCATACCTTCACCTCAAACCAAGTAAACATGAAATGAAATGTTATTTTGAATGTTAAACCTCTCACCTTGTATTATTAGGTAAGCCTTAGTTTTATGTTCTTTACCTATCAAATAGTTTATTCCAATTGTCTATGTATGCATTAACATGAAATAGCGATAGTATTGCCAGGTGTAAGATTTGGAGACTACAAGTCACAGAGCTGTAACACACAAGTGATAGCATTTTAGTGTCTTAAACTCATCTTAGGAGAGAAGAAAGTGGGGAATACTAATGGATACAAGGTTTCTTTTTAGGGTAATGAAATGTTCTAAAATGCTAACATGCTAATGGTTGCACAACTCCATAAATATACTAAAAATCGTTTAAATCTATACTTTAAATGGGTGAATCTTATGGCATGAAATTATCTCTCAATTAAGTTGCTTAAATAAATACACAGATGAATAACTCATTCCATAATATGAAGACAGGATCCACAACTCACCCTTTTAAAATCACATGTGTAAAAAGTACATCTCATTTAATAAACCAGAAACATCTTTTTAATCATTTGTACATTTTAAGTTTAAGTCTGAGGAAACTTACAGTTTCTCAGTTTATTAGAAACACTATTAATATGAGATTTTTAAAAAAGATTTATTTTACTGTTTTTGACAAAGAGAGACAGAGACAGAGAGAGATCGAGAGAAGGGGGAGGGCCTAGAGGGGAGTGAGAACCAAACGGGGGCCCTCCCGCATGGGAAGCACACCTCTCAGTTCAGCAAATGGGTCCACACAGGCCGGGGCCAGGATTCAACCCTCAGTCCCTGGGGCTACAATGAGAGTGCTTAACCCACTGAGCCACCCTAGCTTCCCCAATATGAGATTTTTTCCCCAAAATGTAAGAACTATATGCAAGGTAAGCTATGTAAGGCATTAAATCTTATTTTGTTCATAACCCTAATTAATTTGTTACAATAAGGTGCTAAAAAATTCAAAAATTGTTCTGAATTTAGAACATTAGTCTAAGTTAGTCAAATATCAGAGATCATAAAAACTTGTATTTTATAACTTTGTGAGTAGGATTACATAGTGTATAACATAACATGTATCCAGGTTTTAAATGCCCTAAGTACTATGATACAAACAGTTCCATTTGATAATATTATATATTCTAATAGTGTCCAATATGTTTGCATAATACAAATTATTTTTACTAATATTTCATGGTATATCTCTTTCCATGTATGTACTTTTAATCTATCTCTATATTTATATTAAAGTACCTCTCTCAAATCCAAAATGAAGAACTTGTGTTAAAAGATGTTGATATACTCTCACCTCAAAAGGCTCTTGACCAGTCATTTAGCCCTAAGTATGCAAGACCTGACGGTACGAAAATGGTCATAAAATTAAGCTACATACGAGAGCTGTCCGGAAAGTCTCCAGCCACGTAACCGTCTTGTTATACTGACACTGGCTGGATTTTTTCCAGACAGCTCTCGTATGTGTTTACAAAATATCATTTTAGAACACTGCAATATTGATTATCTTAATACATGACGGCTTCCAGGGAGGTAAAGTATCTTACAACCGGAAGTCAGGACTGTTCATCCTTGACTGCTGCATATTGAGCAGCTCTTTACATCTGTAACGCCTAGAAAAAGACTTTTGTTAAAAGGTCTTTTGAAGATAGAAGTTCATGACATCAGTAGCATCGCCTTTAAATAGAAACAATACTTTCTCACTGTTTGTGATTAAGGGAATACTTTAGATGACTGATTTTTCTGGTTTTGTTCTAACCTATTAGTGTGAATTAAGATGGCATCCTCTGTAAAGAGGATGTTACCTGGAGGACGTCTTGGATCTTCACCCATACATCTGCCATGTCATATAATTTGACATCTTCCTGATGACTCAGGGGAGTCACGACGGTGTCCTGCAGGTACCCCAGGACCACAGAGTGTGCAGTGGCAACAGCATTAAACTTGTCAAACAGCAGCTCCAGCAGTTCTAAAAGCAACCTAGCCAAAGAAAGAAACAAGTACATAACATAAACACACACAAAGATGATTTACACTGGCCTGCAAGGAAAACACCAGACTGAAGTAGCACACTACAGTGTAAGCAGCACAACACCAAATTTCAACACGTTTGATGCCAAACAGTTGTATGAGCTAAGCAACTTTGGAAAACTTATCTAAGCCTCAAGCTCCCTCTGCTATAAAACGGAAATGATGTAAGAATTTAAAGGCCAATTGTAAAGTCTCTAAATCAGCAATAGCAGCTCAATAAATATGTTTCCTTTTTAACATATTTAAATGATTACAATACTACTATTCTGCATTCATATAGTAGATAGTTTCTCCAAGGAATTCAGGCAATTTTTCAGACAACAGTTCAGATGTCACACAGAACATGCTATTCTTACCTAGCAATAAACTGGGCACTTTGCTAAGGACACAAATCCTTGTAGTCATGGACTTTACTTTACTTTACTTTAGTCATGTGCTTACTACCATTCAAATGCATGGCCTACATTGCCTGAAAAAAAAATACATATCTACACCTGCCAAGCAATCTGACTTTCACCACATGGAGCAGCTTAGTCATCCGCATTATCTCATTTTTCATAGTGAGAGATGCCAGACACCTATTATTACATCAATTTTTATAGGTTCAAGGACACAAAATGAGTTTGCCAGGCAGCTGTGCCTAGAACAAAAGTCGACTGCCATGTCAGTGGGCTTAGCCACCTACCTCTCATTACAGTTCTCAAAGGTAGAGGCATATTCAGAGACAGTTCAGAGCGTTATGTCACAGATGCAAAGTAATTGCTCCACCACTGAGATTTATAGCCTCACTGGTCACCCAGGCCTGCAAGCCTCTTTTCCTCCTCTGAACGGGTACAGTATTTTCTCCCACAGGAACTTAACCACATGTGTCTCATGTATATGACTCAATAAATAGGACTCACATTTATTTATATGCAGACATTTTACCTCCCTTTGCCATTATTAGTCTTTCAATGTTGGCACTGCTTTATATTTAGAAGCACTCAGAACAGGGACCAGTGAATTCTGCTGAACAGATGTAATGTGCATGCCATGCATGAGTATAGAAAAGTCTGAAATGTGACCTTCTTTGCATATTGTAGGGCTCTCTGTTCACAGTTCCTAAACAGACTTATACGCCAACCTGGAAGGTAGGAAAGGAAAGCAAAAGAGCTTGCCAGTAGTGTCACTTAATAAAATCTTATTACCATAAATAAGAGATTATGACTACAATCTCATCTAAACATATAGCATATTATCTATTTCTCTGTCCTCTTTACTGCCCGATTATTATAATTAACATGCCTGTGTGGCAGCCAGTAACTATCTTACGATAAACCCAGATGTTTATTTGACAGTTTCATTTATATGAGACAGAATCAATAAAAATTTATATAGTGCTCCCAGTCTAGAATATACATAAGCCAGAATCTAAACATTGTATTTGTACATAAGAGCTATCTTATGTTTTGAATGACAATTTTTTTTTAATCTTTTAAAGGTCAATTCATATCTATATTCACGTATACCTAAAATAATTCTTCTTTGTCATCTGTGTTACTGGAGAACTACTCAAAAATCAGCAGAGAGGGGAATAAAGTACAGGAAGATATGTCTAACATAACAACCAAAATAGTTAATTCAGTGTAAGGAAATAATCTACATAAAAGTGGCATCACAGAGTAAATACCTGAGTAAGTAAAAGTCCTACTTTTCAAATAAAGATCTATCTGAGTATGTAAGCCTGGGGTTCCCAAATATCAATCCACAGACCATAATGTATTTTTCAGTGGTGCACTGCGAAATAAAAATAGGGCCATATATTGACTTTTCACAAAGTAAATTTATTTAATTTGATATTTCTTTTGTTCTCTCGACAGGAAAATGTAATTTTCTCTCCTGATGGCAATTATATTGCCAAACGTCCCTACATGATGAAATTAAAACTTAATAACCTTATGTTGTATTCCAACATTCTTTGCAATCACATTGATCTGCGACATTCAGAAGCCTGCAGATGTCCAACTGCTGTCCAATCTCCCAAAGGCATGAAGTTCTAGAACAGGCCTGCAAACCAGCAATGAAGCAGAAAACACTGGAAGAGAAGTGGCTGCTCTGGACGAAGAAGTGTGGCCTGCTTAGCTTGGGGGCCCCCAAGCTCATGACTGCACACCTTGACCACCACTCAAGTGCAAGAGCAACTCAGCCAACAGGGGCAGTGCTCCATTTAGAAAAGAGACCTAGCAGAGAGCTGAGGTGTAAGATGAGAGCCGTGGTGTCTATTAACCTCACAGAAATAGCAACTGCTTGATGAAATGCTCACAGAGTGCCAGCTTCTGTCAGTCCTGGGGGATCAAGGCCAAGATAGACCTGTTACAGCCTGACCATCAAGCCAAAGGGAAAGGCCACATGGGCAGAAAACAGGGGGAAAGACGGGCCTGAAGTGGTAAGCTTCTTTTTGCATCTCTACCTACTTTGAAACACCCACCCCTTTCAAAGAGAGGTAAGCTATCTCTGCTTTCTCATCACACAATCATGACACTATGAATGAAACCTGCAGCTCTGACAGCAAAATTTAAAACTTCTGCGCAATGCATGATGCCATCAGAAAAGCGAAGATAACCCACAAAATGGGAGAAAATATTTGCAAATCATGTATCTGATAAAGGACTTGTACTTAGAATATCTAAAGAATTCTTGTAACTCATAATGAAAAGATATAACCGAATTTAAGAATGGGCAAAGCATATGAATATACATTTCTCCAAAGTAAACATAGAAATGACCAATAAGCAAACAAAAAGATATTCAACGTCATTAGCCATCAGCTATATGCATAGCAAAACTGTAAGAGATCACCCCAATGCACTAAGATGGTTATAATAAAAAAGACAGGCAATCAACAATGTTGGGAGGATATAGAAAAATTGGAACTCTCATACGGTACTGGTGAGTATAGAAAATGGTACAGCTATTTTGGAAAACAGTTTGGCAGTGTCTCATACCATTAAACATAGAATTATTATTATATATGAACCCAGCAAGTCCAATCCTAGGTATGCACCGAAGAGAAATGAAAACATACATGTGCACAAAAACTTGTATACAAATGCTCATAGCAGCATTACTTGTATTAGTGAAACAGTAAAATCATATAAATGGAAATAATCCAAATGTCCATCAATTAATGGGCAAATAAAATGTGGTGTACTCACATAATAGACTATTATTTGGCTATAAAAGGGAATGAAGTACTTACACATGCTACAACATGTGTGAACCTTGAAAACATTATGCTACGTGAAAAGTCTCAGAAAACTATATGTCATATAATTCTATTTACATGAAATATACAGAATAGGCAAATTTATAAAGACAGAAAATACATTATTAGTGGTTACTTAGGTGGGTAGGAATTGACTGATAATGTATATGGGATTTGTTTTGGGTGAGAGGACAAAAAAGTATGGAACTGGGTAGTGGTGTTAATTACATGATCTTACGGACAAACTACAAACCACTGAATTGTGTGCTTTCAGTGGATGAATTGAATAGCATGTGAATTGCATGTCAATATATCTGTTTTTAGAAAGTCATCAGCTGTGGCTCGGAGTGATGACAGTTAGGGCCTAACAGCACCCCTGCAGTGAAGAGAAAATAGATGGGACAGTGAAAAAAGGAATCTGTTGTCTCCAAAAGTGAAGTATTAATATTATGAAAGCTGATGCCTTCCGATTCCTACAACCGAAAAGACATTAGCTTTTCTCTTTTGTTGCACTTGTTTTTTGTTTATTTATCCTTCTAATGAAAGTAACTTATACGAAACAAGATGATTTACATTCTTTCTGGGCATTGATCATTCCTAACCCATTAATTATGAAAAAAAAATCTTTCAACTTCTCCAAGTGATCCATCTGTAAAATCAAAGTATTAATTAATACCTGAGCTAGGAGCTTCCCAGAACTGTTAGAAGGATCAAATTAGAAAATGAACAGAACAAGTCAAGGTAACAGTACAGTAGTAAAGAGAGAGGGGAGTCCCACTCCCTTTGTCTGGGTTTCAGGCGTGAGCAACTCTGAAAAGATGGCTGCCATTCCTGAGAGACCGAGAAAATTAAAAAGATAGAAATTTGGAAAAAGCGATGTTGGGTTTTAAACCTGAATGTGTTATGTTTAAGGTGTAATGGACTTTGGTACTTTGATAGGCATGTCTGGAGCTCAGGAGAGAGACTGATACTGGAAATCTAAAAAGTGAGGAATATTCAAGAGAATGAGATCACTCAGGGATAACATGTAGAGTGAGTAAAAAGGAAAGCAGGCAAGGTCTACAGCCAGCATGCCCTGAAATAGCAGCACTGAAAAGATGGTGAGGACGTAGCTAGGGAGGAGAAAGGAAGCCAGTAAGAAAAGTTTTAGAAGACTAGGAGAGGGGAGTATCAACAGAGTCAGAGGAGTCACAGAAGTCAGGTAAAGTCAAGGGAGAAATTTACAACTCACAGATCCCCAATGACCTTGGCAAGAAAGGTTTCAGAGGATCACAAAAAACGAAACCTAGCAATGGGATGAGGAGTGAATGGCTAATAAGGAAAGAGAAACCAAAGGGAATCACAGTTTGCAACCAATATAGGCACTCCTTAGAAAAGAAAAAGAGAAAGCAAGGAAGACTCTCCTGCTGGTGAAAGACTAAAAGAAATTAGGCATCACTCACACAGAGAGAATGTAAATCTCCACCACTACTCTGGCCCAATTTAAAGCTACCAAAAATAAACTGAAATATATTGTTAATAGTCATACACTCTCCAACTGCCCACACAACACTTGACTGAGAAAACAAGGTTCGCCCTTAACTTAGGATGACCTAAACTCACACTAAAGTTCCACTAAAATCATTCCCACCCACTCCCACCACAAAATAGTAAATAAATAAAACACTATGCAGTTAGCTCAGTTACTGAAATCCTGTAAGACTCAAGGTTTTCCCCACTGATCCAAAAGACAACAGAGCAGGCAGAATCACTAAATAACTAGATGATTCCTTACGTGGAACTGAATAAGAGAAAGCCTCATATAGGAATAAGCCTACCGGTAAGAACCTTAGAGATCAGAATCTTTTTCATTTATTTATTTATTTTTTGACAGAGAGAGAGAGAGAGAGAGAGAGAGAGAGAGAGAGAGAGATACACAGAAAGAGAGAAGGGGGAGGGCCCAAACAGCCCCCATAGCTGCACTCCATCAGTTCCTCCACATGGTTTCACCCCACAGGAAGGTACAGGGCTGCACAGGGCAGGCACTGGGTGGGGGGTCTCACCCCGGCGAGAACCGAACTGGGGGCACACCCCAGCTCAGCACATGGGTCCACAAGGGCCGGGGCCAGGACTCGATCCCCAGTCCCCGGGGCCACAAAGCGAGTGTTCAACCCACTGAGCCATCCTGGCCTCCCCAAAATTTCAACTAGTTGCAATTTCTACCATTCAGAATAATACACACACACATAGAGTCAGAAAACTGTATTCAATAATATGCAATACAACATCACAGCTGGTGAAAAAATAATGTTAATCTTGAGATGTCAACGTGGTCCAAACATCATTATGAAGAACTGTCACCAGAAATCTAGATTTGACACCAACTCTCTACTGACCAGCCATAGGACTATGCATGTGTACAGGACTGCTCCCGATTTCCAGTTCCTCAAATACAAATTTCCTCAAATACAATTTCCTAATCACAAATTGACAGTGAGAATTAAATGCAAAATTGTATGTGACAGTGTAATAAAAAAGTAAACTCAAAGTAACCGCAAACTGTTATTTATGTACCTTTAGCAGTTACCATCCACAGGAAATTAAAGGGAAAGACAAGAGATACTCCAGACCTCCCCATGGTCCAGATGACCCCATAGTCAAGCCACACCCTTACCTCAGCTAGATTAGTCAGGTCCTGCTTCTATTCTATAAGATACACCAGTATCTTTCCAATAAAACTCCCTCTTTTATTAGTGGGAACTGCGTTTCTACCACTTATAACTAAAAGAGGCCTAATTCACAGAATAAAAGCCAATTCCTTCATCCCTCTGTGAGTCTATAATTCCTCCAAACAAAAACAGATGATCACTGTGGACAATGAAAAGTGCCAAAATGGAGATATGCATGACCTCTTGGGCCAGAAAGTGAGGAGAGAGTCCCCATTAATGATTCTTTGTAATCATATCTTTATCCTAACACAGGGGTCCCCACCCCCTGGCCACAGACGGGTAGTGATCAGTGGCCTAGCAGGAACCAGGCCACACAGCAGGAGGTGAGCGGCAGGCGAGCAAGCGAAGCTTCATCTGTATTTACAGCCGCTCCCCATCACTCACATGATCACCTGAGCTCTACCTCCTATCAGATCAGCAGCAGCATTAGATTCTCACAGGAGCACAAACCTTACTGTGAACTGCACATGCGAGGGATCTAGGTTCTGCATTCCTTATGAGAATCTAATGCCTGAAGATCTGAGGTGGAGCTGAGGTGGTGATGTTAGCACAGGGAAGAAGCTGTAAATACAGATTAACATTAGCAGAGAGGTTTGACTGTACAGAGACCATAATAAATAAACCATAATAGTCTGCAAGAAGACTCCTATCAAAACCCTATCAGTAAGTGGTGACAATTATGCTACATCTGGTACTTGTATCATCCTGAAACTATCCTAGGCCCCATCGCTCCCCTGGTCTGTGAAAAAATTGTCTTTCATGAAACCAGTCTGTGCTGTCAAAAAGGTTGGGGACCACTCTCTAACACAAGGCCCAATATCCAGAATGGAAAAAGAAATCATTGAAATTTGGTGGGTGCCCAAGTTTGTGAGTAAAAGGATAAGCAATGCAGGGTAGCATTTTTAGAAGTCCAGGACCAGAGACACCAACCTGCAGCACTCTGTATGCAACTGGAAGCTCAAGCTATCCAGATGGAAGCGATTCCTAAAACAGTAAGGCTGAAGTGAGATGAAAATGATGAGGACAGTGATGAAGATGACAACGAACACCACCATGTCAACAACAGCCACTGGTCAGAACACGCCACGCACTGTATGAAGTGCTTTATTTGGATTATTATCTAATCTAATCCTCAGAACAACTCTACAAGGAAGGTACAAAAAGTCCTCACTTAATGTCATTGATAGGTTCTGCAACCTTAAGCAAAATGACATATAACAAAACCAGTTTTCCCACAGGCTAACTGATACAAACAAGAGTCAAGTTCCTGTAAAATCTTATCAACATTATAACAAAAACTTTAAAAAAAGAGTTATTAGAAGAGACCTGCTGTCCCACTTTTATCCTCAATTTATAGACAAGAAAACTAAAGCTAAGCAATTAGGAAAGTTGGAACAAAGAACTCAAATTTTGGAGAATGTTCATTTTAAGAGGTGTTAGAAAAAAAGGAAGTAATTTAAGAAAAGAGGCCAAAGAGACATCAGTATTGTCAGATGCCAGGGAAACCAAGGCTAGGAAGAATGTCAACAGAATTGTCTAAATTGCCTCTTTCTCACTGCAAACTGGTGTTTACCCTGAGGTACTCTTTGAAAAAGCTCTTGCTAATTTTGCTCAATCTACCTTATTTTTCACTTCATAAGACGCACTTTCTTTTCCCACCCAAAAGTGGGTGGAAATGTCTGTGTGTCTTATGAAGTAAATATTGCATCACAGATCATGATGTGTATTATCTGACCTGTCAGTTCTTGGGGTTTACAGAAAACTAGAAGAGTGCTTGAACCTTAAAGTGTATCCTCATTTCTTTTTTTTTTTCTTACTTAATAAATGTTCATTTCCTTTTTTTTTTTTTTTTATTGTTAAATTTAATGGGTGACATTGGTTGGTAACAATTAGATAGTTTCCCGATGTACAACTCCACATCACATCACCCACGCATCGCATTATGTGCCCAGCTCCCAGAATCAGGTCCCCCTCCACCACCATATACCTAGTGCCCACTCCCCACTCCCCCAACAACATTCCCTTCCCCCTACTCCCTAGGTAAACACCAAACCATTGAGTGTATCCATAATGCTGGTGCCCTCTCCCACCTCCCCTCCCTCTCTCCCTCCCCCTCTCCCTCCCCCCTCCTCCCCTTCCTTCAGGCAATCACCATGTTATTGAGTGTGTCCATAGGTCTCTGTGTCTTTGTAACTTTCAGTTTTATATTCCACCTATAAGTGAGGTCATATTTTTCCGGATTCTTTCATTCTGACTTATTTCGCTTAATAAGATGGTCTCTAGGTCCATCCATGTTGCCAGAAATGACTATATTTCATCATTTCTTCTCGCTGAGTAGTATTCCATTGTGTAAATGTACCACATCTTCTTTATCCAGTCATCTATTGAAGGGCATTTTGGTTGTTTCCATGTTCTGGCCACTGTGAACAGTGTTGCGATGAACATGCGGGTACAAACATCTTTAAAGATTAAGGTTTTCAGGTTTTTTGGGTAGATGCCCAGTAGAGGGATGGCTGGGTCATATGGCAGTTCCATTCGTAATTTTTTGAGGAATCTCCATACAGCCTTCCATAGTGGTTGTACCAGTTTACATTCCCACCAGCAGTGTATGAGGGTTCCTTTTTGTCCACAGCCTCTCCAGCACTTGTTATCCCTTGTCTTGTTGATGATAGCCATTCTAACAGGTGTAAGATGGTATCTCATTGTGG
>PVKE010023085.1:0-24971 GCA_004027555.1 Craseonycteris thonglongyai
AGCCGGGATTCGATCCTCGGTCCTCATGGCCTCAAAGCGAGCGCTCAACCCGCTGAGCCGTCCCGGCTTTCCCTAATTCTAAATTTGAACCTTCTTTCTGGGCCATTTTGAAGTTGGCTTCAAATAACTTAATTCTTATTAAGATAGGGGTATAGAACATATTTTATTTAGCTGTTTGCTAGCTTGATTCATATAATTTAGATACTCCTCTCCCTGCATGTGCAATGTTTAGGCAGAGCCTAGCCTGAAGTTTTAATGCTGGGGTCCTCTCAGTGTCTTCCCCTGGGCTAGAACTCCTTAGGGGCAGGGATTGGGTTTCACTGAACCCTCACTCCAGTGCAGTGGCTGGCATTAGTGACTCAGTAGATGTGTGCTGAGTGATTAATAAACGAATGAATGTGTTTATGAAGGTTGGCTGTCGGGGGAAACCTCATGTGGGAGACATTGGACCCATGTGGTTGTTCTTGAACCAGGACCAAGGAGACCACTGCAGACATTGTCCTGAGGCAGGTGACACTCTCTGCTGTAGTCCCATAAATCACTGGAATTAGGGAAAATAAAGGAGGCATAACATTGACATGATGTCATCTGGTGGAACTGATTCCTTAGACCAAACAGTAATAGGAGCTTAGAAGTCCAAGTAAGGTGGAAAAGAGAACCAAATGCTGTAGATTAATTAGAAGTAATGAAAACAGCTGTCAAACTAGTCTGAAGCTTGGCTTACGACAATTAAGTGTTCAATACAAACTAATTAAATTAGCAGTCCCCAGGTGTTGTTGGCTTTACAGACAGTATAAATTATGCATGGAGGCAGGAGCTTTGTCTATAGCATTTGGGTGGTTCTTCTCATCTTATGGTTTTCTGTGTGGCATTTGCTTCTGGTTTTATTGTAATGCTTCATGTCAGATATATCACAAAGTAGTGGAGTAATTGAATACTTGCACATGGATGCTGCATATTTAAATAGACTCGTATTTTGATTTTTTTTTCTCCTTTGAAAATCTTGTTTTACTAACAAAGGCTGTATTCCCAGATAGTCTCAAATCTTGCTGGCCTATATAGATCAGGGAATGTTGGAAAACAAAAGTTTTATAAATGTAAGATGTATTATTAATGCTTGCTGCTATGAAATGTTGACAATAAATAGGAGCTGATTGCATCCATTGCAATATCTCTCTCAATTTTGATCGTTGGGACAGTGCGTAGATGTTCAAGCAGAGTGACAACAGGTTGTCTTGGTTTTTGCTTTTCTTATCAATGCCTGATTGAGGCTCCATTCTTGTTTCTTGGTAGGAGTGGCATAACGTATTTATTGGACTGCTGTTTAACTGTCATTTTCAAAGGGACAGCTGGCACTGTTTTTGAGGGGGTTATTGATTTAATTTTTCTTTAGACATTTTACCCGATTTTTCAATGAAGTTGATAGCTTGTAAGGTTCAGCCAGTCCACTACTATTCATTAAGAGCCTATTCTGTGTGTCGGACTCTGGGCCAGGCTGCAAGGAAACTATGCCATGGAGCAAAGCCTGTCCTGGTCCACAGGGTGTTTAAAGTCCCGGAGAAGCGAGGACACTGATGTGAAATCATGTTGAGTCACAGGAGCTGGGTGCCAGGTGCCTATTATATAGTGCGAAGTAGGCAGTCACTTCAGCTTGGAATCACTTCCAGCTGAAGAGAAAGGGGTTGTCCATAAGAAATTTCCAGCATCACTCCAACACTGATTTGAGCAGTTTTTCACTGTGTTGATCCTGAGTTACAGTAAGAAAAGCACTTTATATCACAACTATACACATTGAAGGGTGTGATTCACTAAAACTGAAGTTTCAGTAAACGATTCTTAACCTTTTCTATGTGATGTTGCACTTTGGTCCATGCCATGCCATTTTATTCCATTTTATACTCTATTCTATGAAAATGCTCTATTTTATGAAAAATAGTTCAGCTTGCAGTGCCAATAAATTGTTGATTGCCCTACTAATTAGTTCCCATCCACAAAATAAAAAACATTGCTTAGAGCCCTAATTTAAAACCCTGCAGATACTTCCCACTGTGCCACCTCCCCGCTCTCTTCTCTACACCCTCCTATCACAGGAGGCTGCTCAGTGTCTCTGCAGTGGGATAGCTACGGGAAGTTCTTGGTGTCCTGTAGCATAGGTATTCCTTCTCTAGCAATCTGAAGACTTAACTTCTCCCCATCCCTCCCCAGCTCTCCAGGCCAGGTTGGGGTCCATTGTGATGAAGGACACAAATAGCGGAGAACTGTGGAAGCCTTTTGCCTGGCTGACCCATATCTAGTTAGTTGTTTCATGCCCTTTGGATGGGGTTCCCAATTGTTATGCAGGGGGGAGTAGTAGGAGGTATGAAGAAATAGGTAGGAAGATTTAAAAAAAAAAAAAATTTTATTATTATTATTTTTATTGTTTTTGACAGAGAGACAGAGTGAGAGAGATACAGAGACAGAGAGAGAACTGAACTGGGGGCACACGGGCCAGGGCCGGGGTTCGATCCTCAGTCTCCAGGGCTGCAAAGTGAGCGCTTAACCCACTGAGCCATCCCGTTTTCCCCTGAAGATTTTAATAATAGTTCCATGCCTTTGAGAAATTTGTTCCTATTGATGATTATGGTGATTATTCCTACAGTCAACTGAATATTCATCTATCTTCAGGAAACCTTACTCTAGACATATTTATGTGATAGTAGTTATTTTCAGAATATCACCAGTTATTTGGTTGGAATAATGATGTTCCATTAAATGTTATCCTTTTGTTTATACACTTAAACGTTCACAGAAAGCCTTTCATATCTGGACCTTCTGCTTTCCTCTGGGTCATCATGCTCTGACACATGAAATTTCAGAGTCTTGGGAGAGAGACAGATTAAAATTATTCCCATGAAAGTGTTATGTGGAAGTTCATACAAGAGACTGTGGGCAACAGAAGATGCAACCCCATCTTCCTGTGGAGGTCATTGCAGTTTCTTGAAGGAGGTAATGTTATGAAGGAGGAGGCAGAGTTTGCCAGGCAAAGAGATTTAGTTTTCCAGGGGTTGGGAACAGGATGCGAGAAGCATCAAAGACATGAAAGGGCCCAGAGCTGCAAAAACTTAATGAGGCTGGGGGAGACGAGAGAGATGAGGCTGGAGAAACACAGAGGTGAGATGACAAAAAAGCGTTCATGCCATGTTGAGTGTGGACATTATGCATGGGTAGGGTGACCAGACGTCCCACTTTTGGTGGGACAGTCCCGATTTTTAACAATTTGTCCCGCATCCCGCGGCGTTTTAAAAAAGTCCCAATTTTTGGAAAGAATGCACGACAAGCTAGGGAACAGCGGGAGATAGACCAAATTTTAAATCAAGAACCCCCTCTCTCCTGGTCAATGGTGTCCCGTTTTACCAATGTTAAAATCTGGTCACCGCATGGGAAACTGGGGAAAGAGGCATTTAAGGATCGTTGTTAGAGGAGTGATATAGTTAGA
Organism: Craseonycteris thonglongyai; assembly: GCA_004027555.1. Classification (NCBI taxonomy): domain Eukaryota; kingdom Metazoa; phylum Chordata; class Mammalia; order Chiroptera; family Craseonycteridae; genus Craseonycteris; species Craseonycteris thonglongyai. The sequence goes on from PVKE010023085.1 coordinate 3,476, forward strand.
ATTTACATTTTGGAAAGATGACTCTGGTAAGTAGTGTATTTCTAAGGAATTCATTTGTGGTGGCATGCCAAGGCCTCGTCTACTGACCACACACTTTTAGAGTTTAGAAAGGGGATGTGGAATGCTGATTGGCATTTCTCAAGCTTAAATGTGTGTCACTTGGAGGGCTTGTTAAAACACAGGTTGCTGGGACCCACTTGCAGAGCTTCTGGAGCAGTCTGTCCAGGGCAGGTTCTTGGAATTTGCATTTGTGACAAGTCCCCAGGTGATGCTGAAGCTGCTGGTTCAGAAATCACACTTTGCTTATTGTAAGGTGACCAGACGTCCCGCTTTTGGCGGGACAGTCCCAATTTTTAACAATTTGTCCTGCGTCCCGCGGCGTTTTAAAAAAGTCCCGATTTTTGGAAAGAATGCACGACAAGCTAGGGAACAGCGGGAGATAGACCAAATTTTAAATCAAGAACCCGCTCCCCACCAGTCAATGGTGTCCCGCTTTACCAATGTTAAAATCTGGTCACCTTAGCTTATTGGATGCTGTGATAAAAAGAATAATGGTCCCCAAAGATGTCCATTTCAAGTCCCCAGCACCCATGAATATATTGTGCTAGTTTGCAAAGGAGAATTAATGGTTTGAATGGGGTTAACTTATTAATTAACAAATCAGTAAATTCAGGTTCTAAAGAGCTGACTTTATAATAGCGATTAGCTTCAATTATCCAGGTGGGCCCAATGTCATCACAAGAGTGCTTAAAATCAGATAGAGACAGGCAGAAGAAGAGAGTCAGGGGGCCATGTCACTAGTGCAGGCCCTTGAATAATGTCTCTTTCAATGTCCTTTTGCTATAACGTTGACGAGACACTGGAGGAACTTAACTTTTGTTTATACCAGTTAGCCTACAGTAAAATTGGTTTTGTTGTATGTTGTTTCACTTAATGTTACAGAACTTATTGAGGATATTAAGTGAGGACTTACTTGGGCAGAACAGGCAAAGGATGCAACGTAGCCAGCTTTGAAGATGGAGAAAGGGGGCCGGCCCCAAGTCAAGGAATGTGAGCAACCTCTAGAAGCTGGAGAAAATAAGAAGCTGGATTCTCCTCAAAAGTGTCCAGAAGAAGCTCCCTGGAAGCAGTAACTGTGTCTTCTTTTTAGTAGTAGCTCCAGCCCCAGCACTAGCACTGACATTTAAGGACCACTCAACACGAGCTTACTTAATGTTGTTAGATCACTGAGGTTCTGGAGTTTGTACTGTCTTTGTGCAATTGCCGCTCAAGTTCACATGCTACATGACCAAAATACAGTAGTAGGCCAGCTGACACCTTGATTATAGCCTGCTAAAACAGGAGTCAGACTTAAAGCTGTTAGATAATATAATCGTATTGCTTTAAGCCACTGTTTGTGGTATTTGTAAAGCAGCAAAGGAAAACAAATATAAATACCTCCAAGCCCAACACTGAAAACAACTTGGTCACTGACCGCCAGCTTCCCTATTGTTTGCCCTCACTTGCAACTCAGGACCAACACAAAGCTAAATGTGCTTCCCAAACCAACCACTTAAAAGCCCAGCTTCCCCAGGCCAACATCCTTCAATCAGAGCACATCTGAATCCTTCCCTTTGTTCAACTATACAGCCTTTGCACTTACCTACCTGCCTTTGAATCTCTTCCAATCACAGGTGATGATGGTTGATTCTTTTCCTATAGCAAGCTCTGAATAAATAACCTGTTGGTTCTCATTTGGGCGATCTTCCTTGATTTTTGCAAGAGATAGTGCTCTACTGATTTTTCTTCCTTCACTGATTATTCTAATATAGTGGTTCTCAATGGAGGGGGATTTTGCCCCAGATGTCTCCTCCCAGGGACATTTGGCACTGTCAGGAGACAACTATGGTTGTCACAAGTGAGGGATACTACTGGTATCTAATGGGTCAAGGCCACTGTAGGATTATGCTAAAAATTCTACAATGCACAGAATGCCTCCAATACTGAAAAATTATCTGGATCCAAATGCAAATAGTACTGAGTTGAACAAATCTACTAATAGATATTTCTGGCCTTCGTGTGGCCAGAGATATGTGTGCAGGTATCTTTCTTTGTGAGTGAACAGTAATAAATAAGACAGAGGTGGCCAGCCATTTGTCTATATTCACTCTGAATAGGCTTGGTCTTGTAGCAAAGATAGTCCTTGCTTCTGCTTCCAAAAAGGAATGACCTCCCTTACCCTGAAGGAACAGGGAAGTATAGTGGTGTTTCATTTTGTTCCATTGCCCGGTAACTCCTTGAGATTTATAGTGTATGCAAACTTATGCTAATATATTTGCATCTAATTGTTACATATACATATGAGATATGACTATAACACGAAATTTCCATGTATGAATTGTGGAAATGATCTCTTTACTTCATAGCTGTATCAGACACACAGACACATGCATACATTTATTTGTTTCTAGCTGGTTCAATTTACAAAACTACATCCCCATTTCTCTCCTTCCGCTGGTGCCCCAGGCAAATGTGTGTTTTTGTTTGAGATTATGTATTGAAGAAACTGTCTTCTCTGGATCTTTAGAACTGATTTGGAATGCATGCTATCGAAGCCTCTACATTCCTCATGCATTTAAAACAGAACTGTAGTTGGAGATTTCTTCCACAGATCAACCTCTAGTGTTTCAATTGACAAGCTCAGGAAGAAAGAGGTGAGGTAAGGCATTAGCTATGGAGAAAAGCATTCTCAATCCTTTTGCTTTGACATTTTGCAGGCTAATTAATCAATTTCATTAAAAAGAGAATGTTGCCATGGTATCCTGAGGCATGTTTATACTGCCACATTAAGATTTCAGGGTATTTTTAATCTTTAATTACCTGCTTCCATTTTTTTTTTTTTTTTTTTTTTTTTTTTTGATTGTGGTTTTCTGTCAGTGTGTTCTGAGATTGAGGTACTAATTGAAACAGAGCTGCCTCTCTTTGAGCAGAAATAAGATCACCTCTGGAGCCCTGGTTCTCTGCAAGATTTGATTAAAAGTTCCATGGAGGTCATTGTAGCAGCCTGCCTTCAATGCACATGCTATGCACAAGAAGCCACTAATTTATCACCAGAGACATAGCCCAGAAGAAATTTTATCTATAATATATGTAACATATGCTTGAAAGGATTCTAAATATTTTCAGGAACATATTCAACTCTAGCTTTTTCTTTCCCAACAGCATCACAAAAATGTTTAGTGTTAATGATAAAACAGGTGACTTTTTGCCCTGGATAATAGCTTTCTGAGTGTCAAGAGAATTAAAAATGCCCAGTTTCATTTAAAGAACCTGTTACATACTTGAAGTAACAAGTAACACTCTGATTATGTAAAGAAACCTTTTCTGGCACGCTTTCTAACTTCTAGCCATTAAAGGGATGAGTGAAGATATGAAATGAGAAGGTGCAATGTAGCTTTTGAATTAGATCAGACTGAAATCTTCTTATTAAAGTAGACCAGGAATAACATAATAAAAACAAGTCAGACAGAAACACTCTCTTGCATTTTATGAAGGATGTGAAAATGTGTGCAGTAATTTTTCTTTTTCTTTTTTTTTTTGTATTTACTATGTGTCTGCTTAGGGGGATTCAGAATCTTATTAAAGAAGAAAATATAAATGTGTCTGTCTTTTATAAGGACAGTCTAGCTAATGTATCCTCCTCTGAGTCTCATTTATGCATTGTTATTAATGTTTAATCTGTGGCTTAAATCATAATGCTCATTTATAAGGTGTGCCCATTTATAAGATATATATTACTGAAACTGACACCTTAGGTTTTTCATGTAGCTCATAACTGTTAAGTGGTACTCCTGCAAAAACCCCCTTCTTCAAGGACAACGGTACTGTCCCAGCAATGCTGTATGTAGAGAACATCTCAGAAGTATTAGCATGCCTTCTAGTATAGAAACCTTATACACCACCAGCAGTAATTCTCATTTCTATTAGCTGACGGGCTTGGGAGCTGCTTTGTGACTTGGTCTGGTCACCCTCAAGCTTAACATGCCTCTGTCATCTTAGGTTCCACATCAGAACAATTAGATGCCTGATAGCATGACTGGATAGCCAGTCTAGGTGACTGAAAGCCAAGTGTTGCAATATAAAAAGGGCTGTATTTTCAGCTATGTCCTGTATTAAAAAATTCTCACACTGCCAAAAGTATTAAGAAGTTGTTAACAAGTTTCTCGGTGAAATATTTCAAGTATGATTGTTGAGCTATTAGAATTTGAGATAAGATGAAGGTATTCTTGTAAAGTAGACTTTTGGCCTGAATGATTAATTTGGGTAAAATCATCTATAATGTCTAGTATTGCATTTTGGTCAAATAGCATGTGATCTTCAGCTGCAATTACACAAAGATAATACAAACTCCAGAACCTCTGCAATCTAACAGTATTAATTAAAGTAGTATTGAGTGTTTCTTAAATGTTGGTCCTTGTGCTAGGGCTGGAGATCCTACTAAGATAAGAAAAGTAACTTTCAGTGCCCATATAATTAGATTATTTTGACTTTGGTTTGGAGTCAGGGTTTATTGTAAATCTATTCCATTTGCAATTTCCAATAGGCAATTCTCCCAGGAAGTGAATATTTAGTTCCTTTCCAGCTGTTTTAGGAACAGCCTTGGCGAGCCCACTTTATAGATAAGTTGATATCCCTGTGATATCCTAAAGGCAGGTTAATGTTACTAATGAAGGAACTGGGGCTTGAGGGAAAAAGGGTACAGGGACCAAGGATGGGGAGATAGTTTAGGAGATAGGTGCCTGGCTTGTGGGGTGTTGAGCTCAGGTTGTGCATTTGTCATAATGGGAAAATGACATGGAGTTAAGAATCTATTGATTTCCACAGGTGGAAACTTTGCCTGGAGTTTCTCAAATGTATGTGATGTGCATGAATGCTGGATTTGGATTAGTGAGCTGAAAGATTCAGAGTGACACACTTGGTCAGGTGAGTCCCTATGGATGGTGGGCTGGGGAGGAACTGTGACCACTGTTTATTTTAGAAAGTAGGAGGTGTGGTGGACATTTGGCAAGGCTGGTTGGCTGGCTCTGAATCCAGACTTTGTTGTGGCTGAATGACCTTCCATGGAAGTCATGGACGGTCATTTTCCCCTTTTCTCAGCATGTGATCTATGTCTGTTAAACACAGTCACATAATTCTAGTTCTGTTGCTCACTTCCAAAGCAGTTAGAAGTCTTTAGCTGAAGCTAAAGTTGTACTAGGTAAGCCATAAATATACCAGAAGGTCAGCTTTCATCCTACTTAGGAAGATGTATATGAGAACGTGTGATGAGGACTCAGGGAGCTAGCCAAACTGACAAAACAGTCCGCCCTTATTTTCATAGTTCATAGGAAGTCTGTTTGGGGAACACAGTGGTGTGTTTTTTCCCTTGACAACTACATTTTAGTTTCCCATATAGAAAAACGATGCTGAGCTTGTGTGTGGTGATGTGTCTACTCTGATGTTTTGTGTAGGCTTTTGCCCCAGGCCCTGGGCAGTGTGCCAGAGGTTAGTATGCTGGCTTCTGGCCAGGAGTCAGCATTTTCTGGGTACAGAGCTTTGTAGTGGGAGTGATGATGGGCACAGAGGACCCAGTGTTTCCTCAAGGGCAGGGACCTTTTTTCTGGAAGAGATAGCAAGGCTGAATGAGACAGGACTGGCTGGCTAGAAGCCAGAAATGTGGGTTTTTGTTTTAGCCCAAATACAATTATTTGATGGGTGGTCATTAATCTCCATGCCTCAGTTTCCTTCCTTTCCCATTAAATATATCCAGTAATATCTGCCCCACCCTCATTATAGAATAGTAAGTTCCAATGGGATGATTTAAAGTATGACAAAAAAATGTAAGTAGAATTAGCACAGGTAAACACAACTCAGTCATATTATATTGTGGCATGAAGGGCTGTACCAATTATTTTTACCGATAGCTGAATAGTATTATAGTTTTCATTCAAACATTTAAAAATTACCATCCTTTAATAAAAAAAAACAACCTTTCAAAATGTGTGACAGTTTTTATGACCATTAAAAATCAGGTGACAATAAACATGATAGTCTAAATGAGTTGGTAAATTTTTTTCTGTGAAGAGCTAAATAGCATTTTATACTCTACAGGACATATGGTTTCTGTCATAACTACTTAGATCTGTTGTTGTAAAATGAAAGTCACTCTGAGCAGGGATGAGGGGGTGGGTTCTTCCTCCCAAATTCATCATGGACCAATACTTTCGTAAAATATAATAAAAATGAATTACAAAGAAAATGTACCATAGACAATTTAACTGAGTTTGGCTGTGTTCCAATAAAACTTTATTTACACAAATAGGCATTGAGTGGAATTTGGCTCATATGGGCTATGATAGTTTGCTAACTTCTGGCCTAGTGGTTTGATTACATTTTCCTGTCTGAGACCTTCCAGGGTGGTAGGGAAATGTAATCAAACCATTTTTCTCAGGAGAAGAACTTGAGTATGTGTGAATAACATGTTTAGCTGTTTGAGTGCAAACATGGGATAGGCAGCTGGTTTAGTCAGGTTTGGAGCTTTTTCAGGTGATTGTAATGAGTGGCGCCATAATGGATGGAAGTAAGAAAAACCATGATGTTTCAAAGGGAGTGATTAATTAGACCTGAAGCTGGGTAATCAGAAGAGTACAGAGGTAAGGGCTGAGAGTGGTGAACATCGTTGGGACAATGGATTGGTGCTTGTGATGAAGTCAAGAAATGCAAATACTTGGGTACACTAGGAGGATAGAAGATGGTGGCCAGTAAGCAAAAAACTTGACATTTTTGGAAGTGGTTCAGTTGTTATGGGATTGTGGGGGTAGAGGTAAGGGAGAAAGAGAAAGCTTACTAGAGGTGAGGTGCTCAAGGAACAGAGAAGTCAAGACGTTGACTGGCTCACACATGGAGATATTGAAGGCATTAAGAATGATATAGAAGTAGAGAGTCAACTAGGTACCCATTCATTAGTTAATACAGGGAAATTCCTGAGAGGATTTAGAGGTAATGAGGAAATCTGAAGCTAGGCACTTCTCAAGCCTATTGGAGTGAAGAAAGAAAGATGACATATGGTCTGGGAAGAGACCTATTGTGGTGAACACTGCTTATATATGTGGTGGTTCCATGAGTGCGTCTTCCTGGGCATACAAACTACATTTCTTAGCCTTTTCTGTAATTAATTATGGTCATGTGATGCAGTCCTAGTCAACAGAATGAGGATGGAAATGATGCTCAGTATTTCCAAACCTGTCCCATAAAAACCTTCCATGTTCAATGCTCTACTCTCTCTCTTCACTTGTCTGCTTGATGGATGCATAGGATCCCTAGAGGACTCCCAGGGCCTGGGAGATGATGAGTCACTAAATGGAAGGATCCTGTGCTCTGGGATACTTGCCACTTTTGATCACTAGGTTAGGCTGTACATGAGCAAGAAAGAAACTTCTGTTGTGTCAACTCCCTAGCATTACTTACTCTAATACACATATCCTAACCTCTAGGCCAGGGGTGTCAAACTGGCAGCCTGTGGGAGGTAATTTTTTGTGGCCCACGATGCTCTGAAATAAAATGAAAATAGAGAAAATTGTTATGAAGAAAATAGCGTTTAGGGGAGATAGAGGCAATACCGTACATACTATTCCCTCGTTAACCCTTTAACTACTGAAGACGAGTATACACGTGGCCCAGTGCCTTTCCTGAGGGCCTGTGGGCGTGTATAAATGCACTGACTCAATTCCAGCGACGTTTGTAAATGTGATGTGGCCTGCGTGAATCTTGCCTGTTGCACCAAATGGCCCATGTTTTAATTGAGTTTGACATCCCTGCTCTAGGCTATGAGGTACATGGAGTGAAAAAAAAAAAGTTTTTAAAGCAAATAACTACCCAAACTTTAAAGGGTATCCAGGGACACCAGATATCTGACTATGATACTACTGATGCTAACAATACTATCGATACTACGGTAACAACAGTAGCAATAACAATACCACCACCACTGAGCTAGTCCCAAAGGCTGTAAGAGTTGAGAAACCTGTCCTATGTACTGGGGATGCACTTAAAAATCATTGCGGCCCTTTCGGTGTTGAATCTGCTTAGCTTACAGCCTCTGAAAACCCAGGCATTTTTCACATACTCTGCTGCTTTTCCTGATCTATTTCATCTTCACCTCACTCAATTGGGATTTTCACATCCCACATGCACTGTTCATTATCCTACCTGCTTCCTCAGTTTCCTGAAAGATCACCACAGGACTTGGCATTTTTACCTGCTATTCTCTTCATAATCTCCTTAAGCTTCAGTTTGCTCCCTTGTTTAATATGAATAACAAACAATACCTCAAAGGGCTGGTATGAGTGTTAAATAAAATGATTCCTGTGTGTAAACCACTTAGAACTTAGTGTTTGACACATAGAAAGCCCTCAATAACTATTTTTGTTGTTGGTTGTTCAAGAATCTAATTTATCCATGCTAAGAAAAGGGAGTTGTTTAGAGCAGTCATTCTCAAAGTGTGGTCTCCAGGCCAGCAGTCAGTCCAAACATTCCTGGGCCCCACCCCAGTCCTACTGAATTAGATACTCTCAAGGTGGGGCCCAGCAATCTGGGTTAAAAACAAACAAACAAACAAACAAACAAACAAACAAGCAAGCAAGCAAACAAACAAAACCCAACCCCACAGGTGGTTTTGATGCATGAAGTCTGAGAACTCTTTCTTACTCATTTTAGTGCTGTTTATTTTTTTTTGCTCTGAGGAGGAAAAAAGAAAAGATACCAGCAGAGTCAATTTAATTCCTTAAGAAGCAGAGAAAATCCTCCAAACCATTAAACATTACGGTCTTCAACTACCAGCAGGAAAGTGTCAGAGTATGACCCTGGCATCTGACCCAGGTTCTTCGACCAGACACGGAAATCTGTGGTCTGCCTTGTTTTCACCAAGACAACAGGATGTATATAACAGGCCAGTGACCTTGCAGTCTCTATGCCAGTAATACCAGGGTTGTTGGCTTAACAGCTATAAAAGGAACCACAAATGGAATGGTCTGTTGGAATTATTTTGCTGTTTGGAGTAGAGACACTGGTTTAAAAGCAGCTCTGCTCCTGAAGCCATCCTCTTAAATTTCTTGGTGGATGGCTTGTCTGGGACTTTTTGGGGGATTGCTGCCCCCATTGGTTCTGTCCTTTGTCTTTGGGCTTGATTAGATCTTGAGATATTTTTCTTAATCCCCAAATATTTGTTGGTCAGTCTAAATCCAATTGTTCTTAGCATCCTGTTTCTTTATACTTTCCTGCTTTTCCTTGCACCTTGCTGAATATTGGAGCTGGAAAAAAAAGGAGGAGCCTTCTAGCCTGACCATCTTGCACCACAGGATGAGAAATTGATTCCCTGAGATGTGACATGATTTGACCAAGGCCACACTGTTGCTCTCATTTCCAATGTTGCAAGGCTATCCTCTTCTACCCCCCTCCCTTCATCCTTTCTAACTTTACTTTTCCTTCACACACTTTGTTTTGGTGTAGATATACCTCTTTGGAAGTGGGGTTGCTTTGGTGAGCAATGATTCTTCTTCTGTAAGAGTCAGAATAATAATTTTGAGTCCATTGGTTTTGGTGGTGGCAAGAATTACTGTGTTTGCAGAACTGTGCGGCTATACTCCCACAGTTAACATGTTGTGGTTCATATGTTTAGGATTCATGACACACATTTTCTTTAGAGTTGGGTTACGCTCCCCCACCCCGCCCCCCTTTTCTTAAGGTTATAATCAGTTCAGGTTAGGTGATGTCATTGCTGGGGAAGAACTGGGAGCTCCAGTGGATTTTCTCACATCCAGAGGCCTTTGGTGTGGGAATTAGGAGGCAGGCCTGGTCTCCTGGGTCATCCAGATGTAGCACATTTTCTGTTAGCTAATATGAATGCCAGCACTAGCATTTCAAAGATGGCTGCTAGAGCCACGCTGGAACCAGGGTAGGTAGGGGATCTCTAACTTTCTTTAACAGAATCTCCTCATCTGTAACCTGTGCTCTTTTCACAGTTGTCTTTTCATGAGAGTCTCATCCTAGTTTTAACTGGTTGACTGAACAGGAAAGAGTTGCTATAGACTGAATGTTTGTGTCCCCTCCGCCTCCCGGCCCTACAGCTCCCATTCATATGTTGAAAATGAATCCCCAATGTAATGTTATTTGGAGGCAGGGTCTTCGGGGGGGTGATTTAGGTCACAAGGGCATAGCCCTCATGAGTGGGATTAGTGCCCTTATAAGAGACATGAGAAAGATCCAGCCATTTGAGGACACAGTGAGATGACTGTCTATGAGCCAGGAAGTGGGCCCTCACCAGATACCGAACCGGCCAGCATCTTGATCTTTAGACTTCCTAGCTTTTAGAATTGTGAAAGATAAACCTCTGTTTATAAACCACCCAGTTTATGATATTCTGTTACAGCTGCCCATGTAGACTAAGACAGAATGGTCTCAAAATCTATGTGTATTTTTAGTAAGTGGCCTCTTAAAGATCCAAAGGAATGAAGTTCTGATGGTAAAATGACAGGTACAGTGTTGAAAATTATTCCAAGATGAACTTAGGTAGTGTGCTAAGAGGGTGGTCCCCAGCATCAAGGGTCTATACCCTTGTTATTCACCTCCTGTGATAAGACTCTGTTGTTGTGACCAGGAACCACTATGGTTCCTGTGTGAGAAAGAGGGGCTTCAAGTAGTCTGAGACAGGCAATGCTTATGTTGGCCTTATCAAGACATCAAACCAATCCATGGTCAGTGTAAAGTTCTGGAATGTGTGAGTGGGTTAGAGATACTTTGTATTGGCTCGTGAATGTTGGATAAAGAAAAGAAGGGAAAGATGGAATAAGATGGAACAAAAGAGTATATGAGTATGTAAGAGGAACTCTAAAATTCAATGGCAAAGCCCCCTCCCTGATAATCTGATTTAAAAATGGGCTAAGAATTGGGATAGACATTTCTTTGAAGACATACAGACATCTAAATATAAAAATACGCTCAAGGTCATTAATCATCAAGGAATTACAGATGAAAACCACAATGAGCTATCACCTCACATTGGTCAGCTATTATCAAAGAAACCAAATACAAGTATTGGTGAGGATGTGGCAAAATTGAAACTCTTGCTCACTGTTGGTGGGAATGCAAAGTAGTGCACTTCCTATGGAAAACAGTATAGAGGCCCATAAAAAGAAAAAAAAAAAAAAAAAAAAAGGGATGCCAGGATAGCTCAGCAGGTGGAGGGCTTGCCTTGCAGCTGCAAGGTCCAGGGATCACATCTGGGCTCCGGCCTGTGAAAACCCATATGCTGAACTGTGACGCAGGTTGTAACCCCCTGGATGGCAGCAAAGGTTCTCACCTCCCCTGAGGGAGGCCCCCAGTTTAGTTCCTGCCCCGTGTGACCCCCACATCCACCTGTGTGGAATGAAACTGTCACAAACTGTAACAACTAATGATGTACAACTATGGAGATTGCTTTGGGCCCTTCCTCCTACTCCCTGTTTCTCTGTCTCTCTCTCACCTTCTCTGAAACAATAAATCTTAAAAAAAATTAAAATGGAAGTACCATATGATTTAGCAATCTCACTTCTGGATATTTATCCAAAAAAGTTGAAATCAGTATCTCAAAGAGATAGTAGCCCTCCCATGTTCATTGCAGTACTATTCACAATAGCCAGGATGTGGAAACAACCTAAATGTCCATTTAAAGGTGAATGGATAAAGAAAATGTGACATATACATACAATGACATACAGTTTAGCCTTAAAAGGGGATTTTGCAAAATGAGGTAAAATGGATGAACCTAGAGGACATTATGTTAAGTATAATAAGCCAGTCATGGAAAGATAAATATTGCATGACTCCATTATATGAGGCATCTGAAATAGTTCAATTAAATAGTGGAATGTTGGTTGCCAAGGGCTATGGAGGGGAAAACAAGGAGTTACTAATCAATGAACATGAAGTTTCAGTTAATTAAGATGAATAGGTTCTTGATATCTGTTGTACAACATTGTACCTATAGTCAACAGTACTATATTCTACCCTCTTAACAAGTTAAGTATTCTTACCACAATAAAATAATATTCAAAAAACTAAATTAAAAATATAACTTAAAAAGCATAGACTATCCTCAAAGCTTGGCAAAAAAGTACATACATGTTCATTTATATAAATTCTAGAAAATTCAAGGTAGTCTCTAGTGACTGGAAGCAGATCATAGTTGCCTGGAAGGGGGCAGAGAAGGAAGGAGGAATTACAGTAGGGCCTAAAGACACTTTTGGGGTGATGGGTATGTTCATTATCTTGATTGTGATGATGGTTTCATGGTCTGTGTATATATCAAAACAGCAAACTGTATTTTATATATGTGCATGTTATAGAATGTCAGTTATGTCGTAAAGTTCTAAAAAAATGCATATGCTGTCTTAGTTGTGTAACAATCCAGTAAAGAGCATATGTTCAAATGACAGCCACATCCCTACATGTAAGCCATTCCTTTATTCTCTAGACGCCACTTGTCTGACAGAGACAGGTGAAAAGTGAGACAAATGTCTATCAGGTTTTGTATTTTTGCTCCTTCTCCTTTTTGATCCTCTCTCCTCCCTCCTCTTCCCTCTCCCCTCTTCCCACTCCCCAACTCCCCAAAGTCACCAGAATGTGAAAGGCTACATCTGTTCCTGCAAAAGCTATTTTGCAGTGCAATTAAGCGTTCCTCACCTTAGCTCCCCAGGAAGCTGGAGACGTGTGTGATCACAGGCATAATGGATGGTGCCCAAGTCCCTGGCCCAGGTGTGCAGAGGCTGAATACACATCCGTGTGGGCAGAAGGAAGCTATTTCCTGGCACACACGGTGAGGCTGCCCCGCCTGACTTGGGCCTCTTCAGAACTCCGAGCAGCTGCTCCTCTCCAGGTGACCGCCATGTCCTGCCATCCTTCACCTGCTCAGGCCAGCTGACAAATGGAGTCGGCGCCTTACAGGCTGAATCAATGGTTCTGTAGCCATTTCTGGCTTCAGGCTGAGGGAAGAGACATAGAAGCTCTGTGACCTGACAGGATTCTTTGAGGCCTGAGAAAAAAACTGTTCAGAATGCCACATCCACACTCCTTTCAGCAAATTTGAATGGCTCCTAGACATTTTCTGATATATGGTCTCCATTTCCCAGTTTGGATCAAACTATTAACTAGAATATTCAAATCCTTTCAAATAATTTAGTTTCTGTCAGCATAGTTATTTAAAAATAATTCATATGTGTTTATAATCTATAGAAATACTTAAACATATCAACAGAAATAATTAGTAGTTTAAAAGTAGTGCACTAATTAGTTCAGTTTGATCATTCTGTAGCTATTTAGAATGAATTGCTGATAAAATAAGAACATTATTAAAATTTTGGACGTCGATTCCACAGTGAACATTTTGAAACTACTGTGTCCTCCTCTGATTGGTTGGTCTCAACATTACACCATCTGAGACCTGAATTTGTTCTCTAATGAATACCTTTATAAGAGGAAAAATTATATAGACTAACTTTCTTTGTACCCTTCCAGCTTGATTGTACAACTATATAGTTACAAACGGACTGAAACAGCCTATTTCAGTTTTTTTCCTTTATAACCAGACCTGAATAGATGAACAGAAATAGCTCTCTTTATGTCAGAAACTTTAATTAAACTATTCTGAAAATAAGCATGAGAAAGTAATGGCAGGACCTTAATTTAATCACATTTCCTGCTCAACTGTTCCTGTTGCTTACTTGAAGGGTTGGAGGCTTGGATTAGCTATGCCCCTGTTCTTGGAGGCATGGATGGAGAAAGTCTTGGGGATTCAAAAAATTGTGATCTTTGATATTTTGGACTCCCCCACTAAATTAATATCTGGGTTAGAAGAAGATATATGGCTTATGGAATGCTCTAAGAGGTATCCATGTGAGTGGGTCAAATGACAAGTAATTTTTGTGTACCTATACATCTCATAAATATTTTATTTCATTTTATAATTTAGTAAACATTTACAGTGTCATATATTTGACAAGGCCTACTTTAAGCACTTATGAATATTCACTCCTGTAATCCTAATGACAATCCTACGGGGGTAGATTCTCTCATTATTCCCATTTTATGTTTGAGGAGACTTAAGTAACTTGCAGATCATTGTAGCTGGATTTGAACAAAAAACCCAATCTCCAGGTTCTGGGTTGGTTAATACAGCTTCATCAGAATTTAGGAGTGCTTATTTGGAAGGAACCACATTCTTTTCACAGGTACCCCTCACTTCATCTCAGTATCCAGCCTTCCAAATAAATTTCTCCAGGGTGATTGTTACAATTCAATCTACTGGCTGCACATCTGACCTCCAAGTTGCATGCAACCTTCAGTTTTTCTGTGTGTTTCACGCAGAATTGTTAGAAGATCCCAACTTTCCTAGCTGATTTTTTTTTACACTGTTTTTCTGCATCTTGGATATTTATTCATGGGCTTCTTGCCCTTTTCTTCCCCACTTACCAGCAATCAGTTCTTCTGGAATGATACAATTGGACCCTTTCACAAGTCACTGAGGTTAGAGCATCGAAGTAGAACTAAAACAGGAAAAACACATTAATACTATATTAAAAGATTGTTTTTAATTCTCTATACCCCACACTTCCTACCACATACATATGAATAGCTTTCTAATGAGAGATACTATATTTGCATCCATGCACACACTGTTATTAGGCAACATGTAGATCTGAGATTTTACATTTTTCAATTGGGAGAAATAATGATGCCTATGTGTTGGGATCAATACTTCCATTAGAAAAACAATCAATATTAAAGGATTTGTAATAGATGTTAAAAATCAAATGCGTTGAAAAGCCAGAGAGAAAGGGTTTTCCAATATAACTGAATTTAATTAGCATACAAGCTTTCCTACTGGCACACAAAACCTTGTTTATGGAGTGATTCTGAAATAAAATTTTGATTGTCAGATAATATTTACAAAGATCAGAATGCTCACAAGATTTATTGAATTACAGAGGTCCCTTTACTCTTCTATTCCCTGTGCATTCCCTGTGGAGTTAGCTCAAATCCAAATGAGGGCCTATGAAACCACCTAATTCATTTAAGACAGTTTGCTGATATTTTTTTGACAAAGCACCTTTTGTTAGTAACAATTCATTTGTATGGCTCTGAGAGTCTTGGCGATTTACCTTTTTTTTTAACCATCTGTTATCTTACAAGAGTTCAGTCGAGCCACTTCCTTAAACATCTTTAAAACAAATGCCGTTATGGGTTGCTTACAAGGAATCTAAAATTCAGTAAGAGGTTTAGGCTATTAAAAGCCCTACCTTAAATACTGTTGATCAATATGTCTTTTTAAAAAAAGGTTGGAGAAATTTTGGCAGTACTGAATTAATTTGCTCACTGATCTATACTTAAAATAACAAAGGGGGTAGAAAGCCAGACCAGAAATGGCTTCAGCCCGTGAACTGTGGTTGAATTTTGTTAGCACAACCTTGCACAAACCATTTGTCTGGAAGGGTTATGCAGTTCAGATAGGTGGCATCAAATACATGTATGTTCTCTGTGCTCTTCAGGACTCCAGGCTACCCCAGAACCCTCTTACTGTACTTCCCTTGTTTTTTCTTAGCTTTGCAAACTTCTAGGCCAGAGTCTTCCCTGCTTCCTAGAGCTCTGCCCTGCTCTTTATAGTGTCCACTGCTTGTGTCTTCAACTAATAGGTACCAATGTGATAATTGGTTCTAATATCTTGATGAGTTTCTCTCTCAGGTAATTTGTGATTGAATAGACTCCAAGACTCATAATTCTGCTCTTACAACTGTCTTTTAATGGTGGGAGTTTTAGGCAGCTTCTAACATGCTGGGCTCTTCCGTTTTTCTGATTTTCCATCCATTAGGGCATGTGTTTGCAAGGAGGCACTCTATGGCCTTACTGATTGCTAAGGTATAGAAATTGGTCTTTATTTTTTGATAAATAGCCACTTGAGCTTCCTGAGTGACACATATCTCCCAGTGGTCACCTTGACCTTCTCTCTGCCAGGGCTGGAAGGCAGAGCAGGGTGGTCTCTGGAACCCATCTTGGGTGCTGGGTCAATATCCTCTCTGATTGGTTGCTGCCCTATGCCATAGTGGGTGTTAACTATTTTGATTCTTAACCCTACATATAGGAAACTAAGTTCAAGAGGAATCGGCCTTGGGCTGAGCCAGTCAGTTATCAGTGCAGACAGATAAACATATTTTGAAGATCAGACCACGTTGAAATTTATATGACTCATAAATATCCCAAGAAGCAATGTGAGAGCAACACTAGACTTCACAGCCGTCTTCTGGAAAGAGGAATTAATCATGAGATGTTTGTTTAAAAGAGACTAGGCTGCCAAAAATAGACTGTTCTCAATTGTCAGATCTGTTTTTGTTCTGTCATACTCTATGAAAGTAGGAAAGATTATGTCCTAGGTATAGAATATGATGAAGCATGAGGGGTTATGTCTTAATAAAGTAATTCTTACTCACATGTGTAGGTAACTGATGATTCAGAATGAGGCCCTGTCTTAGCCCCTCAAGCCCCGATTTAACATTTGGGGATTTAACCCTCAAGCCCCGACTTATCTAATCATAAAGTAAGTCAATCCATGGCAGGTTGGAAGTTTTTGAAGAGAATTTCTGTACTTCAGGCATAGGGGGAGCCTAAACTGATGCTATATATAACTACAAAACATGAATATAGTATAAATCACCCATATTTATAACTTCAATGTGTGGCAAGGCATTTTGATTTTGGCACAGTTTTGAGGAAAAATGTTTTTATTAGCTGAACGGTTATATGGAGATAGCTTGAGGTTCAAGTCAATGACTCAAATAACATGCCATATATAGATAAGCTACTGTTGCTGACATTTTCACATTCATTTAGTGTTTCCACTAGAATTTTGAATCGGGTATTATTAACTTAATTTTAGGGGCATTAGCTCGGTAGGTTGAGTGCTTGCCTTGCAACAGCGAGGTGCAGGGATGAATCCGAGCCCTGGCCCATGATGACAGATATGCTAAGCTAAGGTGTGTCGGGTAACCACCTGGATGGTGGCAAAGGTTCTCACCTCCCATGCAGGAGGCCCCAGGTTAGCATCCTTACCTGTGCACTGCTCCACATCCACCTGTGCAGAATAAAACTATGTCACAACTAATGATGCCCAAATATGAAGACTACTCTGGGCCCTCCCCACTTTTCTCCCTCTCTCTCTTTCACCTTCTCTCAAACAATAAAATAAAAATTTAAAAACAAAAAGAAAATTAGAACTTAATTTTAGAGCTGAACCACAGACAGGTTAAGTAGATTTTCAAAAATTTTTTACACAGCAAAAGTCTTGGATCATCTGTGTGTGTGTGTATCTGTGTTTTCCATACGAATAAGTTACATCGTGGCTCTTAAAAATTTTTTTCCTTACTTGCTAATACACCTTTGGTCTTTATAATTAAATGGATGTCTCAGCTCTACAAAAGGCAGAAGTGTTTGCTAAATTTATCTGTGGTGATGTATATTGTATGGGAATCCGAAAAGATGAGGAGCAGATTCAAGAAGTGAGGGGTATTGAGGTCATAGGCTGCCCTACTCTATGTGGAAAGATATCCCTCGGCTTATTCTATCCGTTCTTACAGGTTGAAAAGTTAAGAGTAGAAAGATTTAGATTTAACAATAGTGAATGAATGCTCATTATCATTAGGTTCTTTACATGTAATTTCCTATCCAATCTTCAAAACAACCTTACGAGAAAGACGTACATTTCGCTTTCCTAATGAGATACCCGAAACTGATGTTACATAAATTGCATGGCTAGAATTGGAGGAGATTTGGGTCCAGTTTCAAAACTTCAGGCATCTGTATCATTTCTATGGAGCAAAGCTTGTTAATTCTCCCTCTTATGAATATGAAAAACTAAAGGGCCAGTTTTGACTGGGAACCTGTTCTCTCTAGTTTCTAATTTAACTTAGTATTTAGAAATGAATATTGAATTTCTAAGTAGTAGCTGTTCATTTCTTATATGTCAGTAAGCCACTCTGGTGCCAAGGTGTTTATAATACCATATTTTAAAGATCTCTCACTTTATGAATACATCACCAAATTTTCTTATGCTGGAGAGAAGTGCTTTAAAACAAATCAATTGAAAAATAATTAAAGTTTCTTTTATGCATAGATGCCTATATTTGTAAGACAATGTATTGAGGAAAAAAACCCTATAAGTTAAAAATCTTAATTTAGGAAAAAATTATAGAAGTATAAATTTAGAAGTCAAACAAGTTGAATTTTTAACACATTGTAGTCCAACCTCCTCGTAAACAGCTTATTTTCTTGACTGCATAGAAGCAGCTCCTTTTTACAAACCACTGACTCTGACAAGAACTATCAAGCAGTTCTAATTCAGAGGTCAGCCACTGCAAGGTGATTTATTAGCTTCTTAATCATACAGATATGGCCAAAGCCACTCTCCTTTTATACAGATAATGGATATGGTAAACAAGTTCTGCATGTACCAGTGTAGCCGACCTTTGAAAGAAATCTACTATCCTTTTTTTTTCAGGACTGGTGATGACTTTTATCCCCATATAACAGCTCTGCTAAATATTGCTTTTATTCTAGTTGCTTAGAGTTCAGTTGCAGGCATTAGAGACAACCAGATAAATCTTGCAAATTACTTAAATAAGATGTGAAAATGTGAATAAGCCTGTAGAATTCACATGGGTTTTGCCCACACTTCTACTTAACTGTCACTGACAATCATCTCTCATTAATGAGAGAAATAGCAAATTCACTGTCTCTCTAAAAGAAGTAGAGACCTGCTATGAGATGGGTCCACGAACTTACCATGTCTTCTGCTATGTGGTCAGTGGGATGCAGTCACATGTGCACATGGCAACAAATAACAGGTGGGCCCCATTCCCTAACTTGTCAAAGGGAAATGCTTCTGTATTACCAAAAGGACTTGAAATTCAGGAATTAAGACTTCTACAGAGTATTATTTCACTGGTTGTCTATACTAATAGCGTCGATCCATTTGCATCTCTTTTTCTTTTATTTAGAAAGTGAATTTTCTTTAACCATGGTCTCTTCCTCTGTTGGATATAGAATTTTTGAGAAAAATTGGAAAGAAGTTAAGAGTTTCAGGGTTGAGTGGAATAACACAACAGTGGCACACCACTCACTCCTCCAAATACGTATGTCTGCTGTGTTGACACGTCTGCTACATGACTGGGCTTAAACATAGGGTTGTGGTCAGGAAACAATGTGACATGAGTATTGTAGAGATGGCACTATGCCATAGAAGGTGAAATAAGAGCCTGAGAACACAGGTTATGGCACCCTTTTTCCCACAAAAGCATTCACAGTTAGAATTTGAACTTTCTGTGTAAAATTAAACAGAAGAATTTGCATGTTTTCCACTTCTCTGAGGTCTGCTACCAGCATGTCATAGCTCTGTATGCTGAAGGCTCTTGTATTTCTAGAACAGGGAAGCACAGAACTTATAATTTGAAGGCAATGTCTATCCAAAAGTAGTTATACATTTTTTTACTATAAAAGCAAAAGGTGGAAATCGAAAACATTCACTTCTGCATGGAGCAAACAAACCTTCCTGTTTTCAAGCAAAAGCCCAGGGAGTAAACATAGATGTGTACTTTGCTTAGGATTATCTTTGATGGTTTAATGAGTCTTCATGAAATCTCAGGTACATTCCCAATTCTCAGCTTTGCCTATAACTGCATATTTTAATTACTCTGGAGCGTAGAGGGAGATTTTGTTAATCCTTAGGTATAACATGCTTGAGTGGTATGAATACTTCATCTCTTTGGTCAGTAGCATGTGTATTCTATATTGAAGCCAATTAACTATGCAAGGGGCCAAATGAGGACCTGTGAGAATGGTTTTCAAAACATGCTCTTAAGCGTAAGGGATGGACTGTTGATAAGTGAAAACAACTTTGCAAACGCTCAACAAAGCCCAAAGCCTTCTCTAACCTCAAACCAAATAGTCATGGATAATCTTTCAGGATGTTACAGTCACTACTGATGAGTTCTGGAGGTATATTCATTAAGTTTATTTTATTAAAAATTAAAAAAATAGACCAAAATAAATTTACAGTAGAGTCAAGTTATCATTCACTGGAGTATTTTATTTTCCAAAGGTCCAAGTTTGCATTATGAATATTAAAGACTATTTTCTGAGATTGCAACTTACTGCAATATTTGTGGTGAGTTGTTTTTTTGTTTTGTTTTTTTGTCCCCATCATATTACTTCTTGGGTTTAAAAGGCTATTCATATTAGTAGAGTGTGAACGTGAGAACAATTAGAAAGAGAGCTTAGAAATTAACATGTGGCTTGTTCCCAAGGCAATCACACGCATGCTGTCCTCTAGCCAGTTTGGGAACCCACCCTCCAATCCCAGTGGTACTGCTGAGGCTAACACAATTTTAATTCTCCTTTGGACATGGCTGTAAAAATTAGTTTATAAATCACACAAGATTTCATTCATTTATATTTGCTTTTTGTTTGGAAAACAAGTTCTACTTACCTTACCAAGTTTTATTTCAATTGATGTTGGCTATTTAAAAAAGACAAACTTGGAAGAGACAAAAGATATTCAGAAAAAAACTGAGAAATTAGATAAACTGAATTTTAGTCAATAATAATGTGTTGTTTTATTAATGGAAACAAATATATCATACCAATGTAAGAAGTTAATGATATGGGAAACTGACTAACTTTGTAATAATTCTGTAAATGTAAAACTATAGCAACAAATTTTTAAAAAGGACCCATGATAGGTTTCTGATAACTTTTATTGACTGAGCAAAGAAGAGGAAATGAGGAATGTAAAACAAACAAACAAAAACTTTTTCTGAATATTATGTTCCAGAATCTTATATATGTGTAGATTCTCATTTAATTATCACGATAGTCTCATGGTGGTAGTTCTTTCAATCTTACAGAAGGAAAACAAAAAAAGGATGCTTAGAAAGCTTAAATAATCTGGTCAAGGACAGACAGTTAACGTGTGGTAAATATTAGAATTCAAATCCATTTTTACTGGGCCTTAAATTCTCTCTATCACATAATCATATTTCTTCCTTAAAACTGTTATAAGCTTTGAAATAAAAAATTCTTAAAGAGTAGTTTATAATACAATATCAAGTACAAATTTCCAAAATTTGACCACCTTGAACAAAGTAACACTGATGTAGATATAAAGTTTCTGGTATATTTGTCTTCAGAATTCACATTATTTTATAATTTTAGTTACTAGTGTTCTGATAGAATCCATAGGATGACAGATCTTCCCCATTAGGGGAAATTGAGGGTGCACTTCAGGAACAGGGGCTCTCTTGGACCAAGCCCCTTTCTGAACTTGTCATCAGGCCAAAACATCCATTTGGTGGAAAGGCCTGCAGTGTGAAAATCAGATTGGTTCTAGGAAATAGAGGGCCCA
>PVKE010023086.1:0-11079 GCA_004027555.1 Craseonycteris thonglongyai
TCTCTCTCTGTCAAAAACAATAAAAATATATCTTTAAAAAATTATCAAAAAAAAAAAAAGAAAAGGAAAAAAGAAACACATGACCTCACTTCTAGGTAGAATATAAAACTGAAAGGAACAAAGAAACAAAGACTCATGGACACAGTCAATAATTTAGTGGTTACCTGAGGGTAAGGGGGGAGGTGAGCGGGGGAGAGCTGGGTGAGGGGGAGCAGGGAGGGAAAATTAAACATATGGTGATGGAAAGTGAGCTGATTCTGGGTGGTGAGCGCATAATGTGATGTATAGACAATGTAATGTAGAATTGTACACCTGGAAACAATGTAATTGATATCAATTAATGTCACCTCAATAAATTTAACAACAACAACAAAAAAGATAGTTCAGCTCCAAAGTTGGGTTTCTAGAATCACAGGTCCTTGAGCCTCTTCTGCTGACTACCCCAAGCATAACCCCAAAAGCTGGCCACTAGGTCTGGGTTACTTTCACTGGCAATGACCTGATATGTACAGCGAAACTCATCCCTAGTGCTACTCAGCTCTCCTGGAAGCTAGAAAAATGCATTAAAGGGGACTTCCAAACCCTCTTGTATCACCTTGCCCTTCCACTCTCTTTCCTGTCCCCAAGTCACATTTGTCACTGCATCCTATTGACTTGAACCTCAGAAATCTGCCTCCTCTATATTCCCAGTTTCACATTGCTCAAATTCACCTATACCATCATTTTCTTTGAAAAATAAATCACATACCATCTAATTGACCCTTTAAAGTATACAATTGAGTGTTTTTTTAGTACATTCATAATGTATAACCATCATCACTAACTCTAGAATATACTTTCATTACCCCAAACAGAAGCCTGTACTTATTAAGCAGTCACTCCCATTCCCCCCTCACTCCCATTTCTCCCTCCCTGAACCCATGGCAACCACTAACCTGCTTTCTGTCTCTACAGACTTGCTTGTTCTGGACATTCCATATAACTGGAATCATGCAATATGTGGACATTGGGGTTTGGCTTCTTTCATTCAGCTTGTGTTAGGGTCCATCTATATTGTAGCACATATCAATACCTCATTCCTTTTCATGACTAAGTAATATTTTCTTAGCATAACATCATGCTAAGTGAAATAAGTCAGACAGAACAAGCCAAGAACCATATGATTTCACTTATATGTGGAATATAAAGCTGAAAGCAACAAAGGAACAAGACAAAGAAACAAAAACTCATAGACACAGAAAACAGTTTAGTGGTTAACAGAGTAGGGGGAGAGGGGTAGTAGAAGAGGAAGGGGGTCAAATATATGGTGATGGAAGGAGAACTGACTGGGTGTTGAACACAATGCAACAAATATTATAGATGATTCATTATAGAATTGTACACTTGAAGCCAATATGCACTTATTAACTAATGCAATCCCAACAAAATTAATAGAATTAAAAAAAATAGATACAACATAAAGAAGTAACATTTTCTTTATTTATTAATTCATAGATGTATGGGTTTTTTACATATTTACATGAATGCTATTATACTCTCTGTATCATTACTCCACTCAGCCCTATGTCTTGAGGATCTTTCTATGTAGATCTGTCATTCAAATAGACCACTGGCTTGTAGTCACATGGTCACCAAAACTGATTAAATGAGGGATTTCTCCATTCATTGTCATTTGAACTGTTTGCAGGTCTTAAGGTGGATTCAGAGATGTAGACTTGCAAGGTGACAGGATTTGAGTTTCAGATTTTAACAGATACTGCCAAATTGTAACCTTTCCCTTTGGCAGCAGTATGCTGAGGCACTGCAAAAACCGTGTGTCTCTTGTAGTTGTATGTATGTATGTATGTATGTATGTGTATATAAATGCATGTATGCATGCATGTATGCAGGGAAAAGGCAATTTATTGGCTCATGTACCTGAAAAGCCCAGTGCTAGTTTCAGGTACACACAGATCCAGGCTCTTAAATGATATCACCTTGACTATGTCTTTCCATCTCACAGTTTTGCTTTTCTCTAAGTTGGCTTTATTCTTTGGCAGGTTCTTGGCAAAGCATTCACAGGCAGCTCAAGATAACATTTTATCAGCTTAGCGTGTCCCAGAAAGAGAGCTTCTCTTTGTCAACTGTTCCAAAAGCACCCTGGATGTTTTTAGTAACTGCTCTTAGGAGAAATATACAGGGAAAAATAATCCTATTTCAACTTAACTTCCTGAGGGCAGGGCAAGATCTCCCTCTCTGAACAAAATCAGAGCTGCTGATCACCTGAACCAAGGTTGAAGATGAGGCTAGGAGTCCCGGGGAATTATCTGTGTAGTGGAGGCCGTGTCTGAAATGTCTGCAAGAGCTTAAACCCTTTCTGACACATACTTCCTTGGTCTCTATTTAAAGGAACAGAGTCTCCATAGGGAGTCACCTACGTCCTTGAGCCTCTTAAACCCAGGCTGAGAAGTAGGATGAAGTAGGCCTATAGACCTGTCTGAACTAAAAAAAAACAAACACACACACAAAAACAACTTTAAATTTTAGACTAGTTTTAGATTTACAGAAAAATTTCAAAGGTAGTGCAAAGAGTTCCCATTAGCTCCACACCCAGTTACCCCTATTAAAATTTAACATTAGTGTGGTCCATTTGTCACAATTAATGAACCATTGTCTAAACACTGTTCTTAAAGTCCAAGCTTTATTCAGACTTCTGTAGTTTTCCTGTTCCAAGATCCCATCCCCTACCTGGCATTTTGTATCTGAGAATTAACTGTGCTGAATGGTGAAGAAATCCAAGACGAGTTCTTGAATTCAAACACAAATTCACTGCTTTTGGTTTTTCCATAGCCGGAATTGTTGAAGATTTTCTAAATTGCTTTTTCTTGAAGATTTATTTTATTGTTTTGAGACAAGGTGAGAGCAAGAGTGAGAGAGAGAACGAGGGAGGGTCCATAATTGTACCTCATTAGTTGTGACAGTTTCATTCCACACAGGCGGATGCAGGGCTGTGCGGGGTGGGAACTGAACCGGGGGCCTCCTGCATGGGAGGCGAGAACTTTTGCTGCCAGCCCGGTGGTTACCAGCTATGCCACAGTTCATTCAGCATATGGGTTTGTACAGGCTGGGACCAGGATTCGATCCATGGATCTCGCAGTTGCAAGGTAAGCGCTCAGCCTGCTGAGCTATCCTGGCATCCCCCTAAATTGGGTTTTAAAAACACTACTCCCTAAACTTCAGTGTAGGTTTCACCTTTTTCCTATTGCTGTTACATCTGATGGAGATCAAAGTATGCCCATGGAAAAGTGTGTACTACTGGGGAGGGGAGAATTCCCATTTCCCTAGGACCTCATCTGTACCAGTCACAGTGATGGCTGAGGTCTTCTTTGCCTTGTTAGTCTTTCTCAGCTCTCTTGTGTGGAGAATGGCATTCATCTCACTCCTGGGTACTGGCCTGCTGTCACCATGGCAGCCTTGGAAGGTGCATATTTCATTTTCATTTTCTGTTTTTATTAATTTTTAGATTTATTGGGGTGACATTGGTTGGTTAAAAATGATAGGTTCCAGGTGTACAATTCTACATTGCATTGTCTGTGTATTACATTGTGTGCTCACCACCCAGAGTCAGCTCTCGTTCCATCACCATAGATTTGATTCCCCCTCCCTCCTCTCCCACCCTCCTCCCCCCTTACCCTCAGGTAACCATTAAACTATTGACTGTGTCCATGAGTTTTTATTTCTTTGTTCATTTTGTTTTATATTTCTATTCTCCTTTATCCCCCAGCCTCATTTTCTTTCACCTCCCCTCATTAAGCATGTGTTCTTGATACATGCCATTAAATATGTACATCCTGTGAAATACGTAGACTGTGATTTGTGTAAATCATACTGTGTCTGCTTCTTATTGTTTGCATTTAATACCATGCTTTCAAGATCTCTCCAGGTTGGGTTTGTTTCCTCCAGCTGCCTTAGGGTGTGAATATTTCTTTGTAAGCGTTCCACCATGTTGTACATTGATGCTCTGCCAGTCATGGACACCCACCCAAGTTGTGTTCAGTTCCTTACCTAGCAGTCAGTGCCACAGCAAGCATCCTCTTCCATGTGCTCACAGGCCCCCTATGTGAGACCCTTTCTGGGCTCTCTGCCCAGAATGGGGCTTTGGGGCTTTGGATCTTAGGGTACACACATGTGAATTCACGCAAGTACTGCCAGGTTGATTCTACAATGGCTATGCCAGTTCACACTCCCACTAGCAGAGCCTGTGGGTGTTCAAATTTCCACATCCTTTCCAAATTTTGGTTTTATCCATCTTTCTAATTTTTTGCCTTTACCATAGGTGTAAAGTGTTATTTCATTGTACTGAGCAGCTCTGATAAAAGGTTTCACCCCTGGTTCCACACATACTGCTTCATGCATGCATGCACAGATGCCTTATTGTCTCCTGGCTGGGGAGAAATTCAGTATTCTGGTTGAATGTCCTTTGTTCCCTGTCCTCCTTCTTCCAAAGCTGTATTCTTCCTACATTTAGAACCTCTTCTCCTAGGCTCACTGCTTCTAGGAAATACCACATTAACCCTACCTGTTCTGTAGACTTGATTATTCTAGAATGCTTAAGTCATTATCTAATATGTGCTTGATTTCCTAGGGCTGCCATAACAAAGTACTGTAAACCGGATGACTTAAAACAACCCAAATTATTTTCTCACAGTTCTAGAGGTCCAAAATCAAGAAGTTGGTGTGGCCTTGTTCTCTTACTCCCTCTTAGACTCTGGGTAGAATGTGTGCCTCTTCCAGGTTTTGGTGGCGGCGGCATCCTTGACATTCCTTGGCTTGCAACTATCACTCCAATCTCTGCCTCTGTCTTCCTGTAGAGTTTCTTCCTGTGTTCGTGTCCAAATTCCTCTCTTATTACACTAGTCATTGAATTAGGGACCATCCAGTATGACCACATTTTAACTTGATTACATCTGCGAAGACTCTGTTTCCAAACAAGGTCATATTCACATATTCTGGATGGACATGAATTTTGAGGGACACTGTTCAACCCAGTACAGTACTACAGTGAATAGAAGTATCCCCCCTCCAAAACACACACACACACACACACACACACTGAAAGAAGAATGTCCATGTCCCAATGATGAGGTGGACTAGAAGTCCTTGGAGTTGCTCCACTTGAGACAATGCTGCACCGTCCACATGGAAAAGTGAGACAGGTACCTATTGAATTCTTACTTTTTGACTTGCTGTCTTTGCCTGATTTGTGCTTTGGTCTTCTCACCCCAAAATAGGAGTGTAGTCAGCCAACCTTTACGTGAGTATTGTGATAATTCACAAGATTAGCAAATCAAATTCTTTGTGGATAGAGTTGATCCCCACTGGGAGCCCCTCTGTGTTCTGTGTTAGAGTGACCAAAAGGGTTTTTTTTCCTCAGGTAAATAAAATGCTCTGGTAGTTAGACCACCATAATTTATCACCTCACCTTGCACTAATGCCCTGGAAGTACAATAATTTGAGAAATCTGCACAAATGACAGAAAAATGGTGTAATGTTCACAAATGCCAACTTGTAGCAAAGGCCTAATAATATACTAGGTGTGAATTATGAACCATAATTAAAGCCTTTGTCAGTCATATTACCCAATTAGAATGTACGTAATTGCAAGTAGGACTCTTTTTTAAAAAAAGAACAATTGGTTGTTGAAAGTGTGACATTACAGGGTTAGTTAAATAGTATCTGGAAAGATTTCTAAATGAATACTGTTAAAAACAAAGGTGAGCACTCAGCCTCTTTCAAACAGATCCCAGCTGTTCTGGTGACTTCTCTGGGACAGGGAATGCACTGTTCTTGCTATTCCCCCAGGTCCAGGATGATGTCTGGCCCAGAGTAGATGATCAGCAAAGGTTTGTTGACAGAACAGATGAACATGCACATAGATGAAAGGAAGGGGTATCAGTCTCCTATTACTTCTGTAACAAATTATGACAAACTTAGAGGCTTAAGGCAACACAAATATATTCTCCTACATTCTAGAAGTTGGGAGCCTGACACAGTTCTCACTGGGCTAAAATCAAGGTATCAGCAGGGCTATGTTCCTTCTGTCGACTCTAGGGGATAATCTGTTTCCTTACCTTTTCCAGCATCTGGAGGTCACCTGCATTGCTTGGCTGTGGCCCCTTCTTCTTTTTTTTAAAAAAATTTATTTTACTATTATTTTATTTTTATTTTTTTGACAGAGAGAGAGATATATACAGAGACAGAGACAGAGAGAACTGAACTGGGGGCACTCCTCAGTTCAGCAAATGGGTCCGCACGGGCCAGGGCCGGGATTCGATTCTCGGTCCCTGGGGCTGCAAAGTGAGCACTTAACCGACTGAGCTGTCCTGGCTTCCCCTGTGGCCCCTTCTTCTAATCACCCTGACTCTGACACTTCCTCATCCTTCTTTTACTTGTAGGGACCCTTGTGATTAGCTCAGGCCCACCTAGATAATCTAGAACCATCTCCCCATTTCAAGAGCCTTAACTTAATCATATCTGCCAAGTTCCTTTTTGCCATGTAAGGTGACATATTCACAGGTTTCTGAGGGGATTAAAATGGGAACTTCTTGAGGGATTCAACCTACTACAGGAGGTATTGGTTGTTATAACATTACCTTTGTATTACATTACATTGCTTTTTATTTCTTTTCATTATATTATTTCTAAAGCTTTATATTACTTTGTTTTTAAAAATTTTATTGTTTGAGAGAAGGTGAGAGAGAGAGAGGAAAGAGAGAGAAGGAGGGATACAGAGAGACAGAGAAACAGAGAGAAAGAGAAAGAAGGGGCTAGAGCAGTCTCCATAGTTGTGCATCATTCGTTGTGACGTAGTTTCATTGCACACAGGTGGATGTGAGGCTAGTCTGGGTGGGAACCAAACTGGGGGCCTCCTGCATGGGAGGGGACAATTTTTGCTGCTGAGCCATCCCAGCTGTTACCAGTTGCACCACAGTTCAGCATATGGGATTGCATGGGCCATGGTCAGGAATTGAACCCTGGACCTCGCAATTGCGAGGCAAGTGCTCAACCACTGAGCTATTTCAGTGTCTATACATTGCTTTTAAAAAATACTTTTGTTTTTGAATATAAAATTAATGGATTCTCAGAAAATAAAGAAGAAAATAGACATCAGCTGTGGATAACTACCCTTAATATTTTGGTATGTATTATTCCAGACTTTATGAAAACAAGAAATGAAAACACCTTGAGGAGGTCGGTGAGGTAGACAGTAGATCCTGTAGGCCCTCAGAGGCTACTGTGAGGATTTTGGCATTCATATTCCCCCATGAGTGTATATTTTATTGTTGTTTTCAACAGCTTTGAGACATAAGGAACATAAAATAAACGGCACTTGTTTAAAGTATACAGTTTGATAACTTCTGGCATCTGTATACACCTGTAAAACCATCACCACATTCAAGATCATGACTTGTCTCCATCAGCCCCAGAAGTTTCCTTGTGCACCTAGTAATACCTCTTTGCCCGTATCCCCATCCACAGGCAACCAGTCATCTGCTTTCCTCACTATAGATTAGTTTGTATTTTCTAGCATTTTATAGAAATGGGATCATATAGCGTGTATTCCTTCTTTTTCACCTGCCTCTGTCACTTAGTATAATTATCCTGAGATTTATCCATGTTGTTGTGTCTCAGTCATTCATTCCTTTTCCTCACTCAAGTGAGGAAAGCCCCCTTTTGAAGTTTTTGTTCTTACTGAAAAAAAAAAAAATACTGGGCTTGGCAACTTCATTTGACAAATGTGCTGAGTGCCCAGTGGACCTGTGCCACATCTGGCCTTGTTGCAGGTGCCAGGAGGAGACGAGGCACGTGACTTGGTCTTAGACTTCACAGGCCCCCTTTCTGTGGAGAAGATATCCCTAAGAGGAAGTTAGAATTCTGCTTGCTTAATTTGTTCTTGTGTTTGACAAAGGTGCCAGGACAATTCAATGAAGAGCCTTTGTTGCATCATTTGTTGCTGTGTGCACATCTGCTGGCTTCCTGCATGTAGTAGGTGGGGGTACAAAATACGTTTCCAACAAAGGGATCCATGTCAGGTACAATTAGGGATAAACGTGGTCTGCTAAGCTGCTGAGGTTCTTACTGGTGAGCATGCCCAGTGCTGAGCCTAGCTTGATTCATGTTTTAAAAGACACATTTGGGCTGGAAAGAAGCTTAAAAAGTAGACAAGTTGGATTCTGCTCCATGACACACCAGAAGCTTTCTTTGGGCCCCTGTCACTTCCCTCCAAACTGAGCAGGAATGTTCAACAGTGTAGACTTGCAGGATGCTTGTCCTTTTTAGTGGATTTTTAAAAATTGTCTTGTATCCTCAAAATGTTTATATCCTGAGTCTTACCCCTGCTCCATTGGCTTGTGTATAGAGACATGAGCACGGAATGGTAAAATGGGGAGTCAGCTGAGCAGCGATAATTTATTTTGCATAGTATTAAATAGGTTATTTAATATATATTCTCCCAAATAGCTGGCTGATTTAGAGATTTAGTTAGCCAAAATCAAGCAGACACAGGCCTGGATATGTTCCTTGAAATTACTGTATAGCCCAAGACACTAATGTCCCCCTTTCTACAGAGGTGAAAACCAGTGGGTGTCTCACTCCTTTTGAGGATTTGTGTTGAAGGATGAGCCAGATTGATGGCCTGCTTCAATGATAAGCTAGCCCCAGAAGGAGGAAACGGAGAAGGATGTATTTATACCCACAGACTGGCTCTTTCTGTTTTGGCCACTGCTCCCCAGATTGCTTCGTCACTGTTTACAAAGTGCCACACAGGTGCCAAGGGCAGTCGTTGCTGTTTCTTAATTCAATACAGGCATTGAATTTGAGTGTGGTTGTATAAGCAACAGTTTGTTATTGGGTATATTAGGGAAGGGAATTAGAGCAAACCATTTCTTGCAAATACAACACACTTGGTGTTCGGACCGAGTCCAAATTGTTTCAAGATTTTTGCCTGAGTAGCCACAAGCTCAAAGAACACACCAAGTGGCTGAGTATGGGACATGGATTTATTGAGACTTATGGATTAGGGAGAATCCCTGGTGGCAGTTGGTTTGCTGGAAGGATAGCATGTTACCCACAGGCAGAGAAGAAGCAAGGTAATGTAAGCACAGCAAAGCAAAGAGCATTCTGTGGGGGAAATCATGTCAGGCCCTGCAGGCCTGCTCTCACGCACACAGTGTCCCAAGAAGTTGGGAGACCTTGACTGCCAGCCAGCATACAGAACTGGCTATCTGATAAGCAGCATTCCCAAGGAGCTGGGAAACCTTGACTGCCTGCTAGCTTATTGGTGTCTGGACCTGGTGCCTACATGTGGACAGATTCATGGAGAAGTCATTCAAGTCAAAGGGAGGAAGGGTTTGAGGAAGAAATGAGAGATGTTACAAGGAGGTGAGATCTTCACATGCTGGTGAATGGTGACCCTCACCACAGGATTCAGATGTCTGTCATAGGCAAAAAGGGATAGACTTATTCTTTGTAGTGCCAGATGATGAGGACCAGTTTTGAGGTCAATACAAAAAAGTCTCCAGCAACTTGACTCTTCCAGTGAACAGCCTTCAAAAACACCTGCCAAGACCCCCAACTCAGGTGGTTCTGAGAAGCAAGAGATGCCTAAGCTTGGTCAGCCTGTCCCTCCTGGCTGAGAACCTCTGAGTTACACGTTGGAACTGAGTTTGCTGCATTCTGAGGGATGACTGGTTTACATTTCAGGTTCTGCCCAGTTAATTAGCCCTGAGAAAGTTGGGTTTGTCTTTGTGAAGTTTATTTTTATGAAACAACAACTTGCTGTTATTTAAAAAAATTGTTAATTGTGGTAAAAACCACATAACCTAGTTCGGGGGTGGCGAACCTATGGCACGCATACCCAAAGTGGCACATGGAGCAATTATTTTGGCACGCGGAGCTGTGAATACCATTTAAAAAATTATTGTTTATGCTCTTATAGACATAAAAATAATCGATACCTCTATCTCACTCGATGGGTTGGCATGCGAGTCAAGCGAGTATACTCTTATTTCATATACTTTGCCACTCAATTTCCAAAAGGTTTGCCACCCCTGACCTAGTTTATCATTTTACCCATTTCTGAGTGTATAATTCAGTAATGTTAAGCACATTCACATTGTTCTGCAACCAATCTCTAGAAGATCTCATGTTTTAAAACTGAAATTCTGTACCCATTACATACTCGCTCTCCATCATCCCTCTTTCCCCAACCCCTGGAAACCACACTTTTACTTTGTCTTTATGGATTTGGTTACCCTAAGGAACCTCACATAAATGGAAACATATAGTATTTGTTCTTTTGTGATTGGCTGATTTCACTTAGCATGATGTACTCAAGATTCATCTATTTGTAACCACTTCGTGATTTTTTTTTTTATACTTTTTTACATTTTATAAGATTTCCAGAGTGGACATACATTAGTTGAGAATAAATTTAAAAATTTACATAACAGTGAGAGACATAGTATAAGAAGGCCCTACAGAGAGGTAAGCAGGGACCAAATCAGGTTGTGGAGTTTATATTCAGCATAGTGAGGAGGTCTTTGAGGGGTTTGAGCAGGGAAGTGATGTGCTCTGATGTTTGTTTAAAAAAGAAATGGGGTGTCTCCTTGCCTACTGTGTGAATGGGGTGTGGTGGGGAGAAGATGAAGGGCTAGGTGGCTGGCTCTTGTGGTTTCCAGGTAATAAATGGTGGCTGCTGTGGAGATGTGGATACGTGGGGTGGACCAAGGGCACGTTGTTGAGGTAGAATTGACAAGTGCTTGATAATGTGTAGCTCTGGGGGAAGCCGGGATGGCTCAGCGGGTTAAGTGCTCGCTTTGCAGCCCCAGAGACCAAGGATGGAATCCCGGGCCTGGCCCGTGCGGACCCATATGCTGAACTGGGGAGTTCCCCCAGTTCAGTTCTTGCCGGGGCCTATGCAGGAGGCCCCTGGCCCCGTGCCTGCCCTGCGAAGCCCCGTGCCCACCTGTGGAGTGAAACTATATGGAAAACTAATGCTGTCAACTATCGAGACTGCTCTGGATGGAAAACTAATGCTGT
>PVKE010023086.1:11179-25065 GCA_004027555.1 Craseonycteris thonglongyai
AAAAAAAAAAAGAAAAAAGAAAAAAAAAAAAGATAATGTGTAGCTCTGGAGTGTGGGAGAGATATCCAGGATGAGATGCAGATTTCTGGCTTGCACAGTGGTGTGGGTGGCTGTGTCATTCAGTGAAACAGATGAGGAGCCCAGGAAAGGGTCTAGGTTGGTGGAGATGGGGTCAAGTTCAGGCATTTGGTTTTGGACATGCTGAGAGTGAGATGATTGTGAGGCCTCAAGGAGTGATCGGAAGGGGAGGAAGTAGAGGCATCAAGTATAGACAGCCATTTTATAAGTTTGGTTATGAAAAGGAGGAGAGAGAAGGCAGTATCAGGATGAGGATATACAGTCAAAAAACAGGGCTTTCTAGTTTGAAATGGGAGGGATTTGAGTATATTTAAAAATAGATGGGATAATACTTCCTAAATTGATTTACAGATTCAAGGCAATCCCAGTGAAAATCCCAGCTGCCTCTTTTGCAGAAATTGACAAGCTGATCCTAAAATTCATATGGAAATTCAGGGGAATCCAGAATAGCCTAACAGCTTTGAAAAACAAGAATGAAGTGGGTAGACTCACACTCCCCAATTTGGAAACTTATTACAACACAGCAGAATTCAAGACTGGCTGGTATTGGCACAAGGGCGGTCATAAATCGTCAGTTCCCAAGTGGTGGTATGTGTACCCCTGGGGGGTACTGCTGGGCTGTTCAGGGGTATGTGAAAACTAATCAATAACACTATTATGTATGTTATGGAATTAAATCTGTGGTTTGTATTTTTAGTGTAGTAATTTTTCTTTTCTAACTTGTTACCTCATTTCCATTATTTTACATTAAGATACTGGTAGGCACTGAACAAAAGTCAGTATTTAAAAACAGCTGTTTTAAAAACAAGGGGTACAATTTATAGAAGTGGGTTTTAAAGGTGTATACAAGTGGAATAATGTTGGGAACCATTGATTATAGATTAATGGAATAGAACTGAGAGTCAGGAAATGAAACCTCACATTTATGGTCAGTCAAATTTTGACAAAGATGCCAAGAAAAATCATTGGGGTAAAGAACAGTCTTTTCAACGAATACTTCAGGGACAACTGTATTCCCACATACCAAAAAGAGTTGAATCTCTACCTCACTCTATACACAAAATTAACTGAAAATGGGATATAAATTTTAAATGTAAAAACTGAAACTATAAAATTCTTAGAAGAAAATGTAGGGGTAATTCTTCATGACTTTGGTTAGGCAAAGCGTTTTTACATATGGCACTAAAGCATTAATAATAAAAGGGGGGAAAAAGATAAATTAGACTTTAAAATGAACTTTTGTGCTTCAACAGAAAGCATCCAGGAAATAAAAAGACAAACCACACAATGGGGGAGAACATTTGCAAATCATGTACTTTTTATGTACACTTCAACAATAACCACACTATCATAAGAGACTTGTATCTAAATTATATAAGTAACTCTTACAACTCAATAATAAAAAGACAAATAACCCAATTAAAAAATGGGCAAAGGGGGATGCACGGATAGCTTAGCAGATTGAGTGCTTGCCTTGCAACCTTGAGGTCCAGGGATCGAATCCTTGCCCCGGCTCATGCAAACCCATATGCTGAACTGCAGCACAACTGGTAACCATTGGGATGGTTCAGGAGCAGAAGTTCTCACCCCCCATGCAGGAGGCCCCCAGTTTGGTTCCCACCCTGTGCGGCCTCACATCCACCTGTGTGGAATGAAACCATATCACAACTAACGATGTACAACTATGGAGACTGCTCTGGGCCACCCCCTCCCCCCCGCCCTTCTCTCATGTGATAAAATAAATCTTTAGAAAAAATAAAATATAAATAAAAAGTGGGCAAAGAATCTGAATAGACACTTTTCTTCATGGGCCTTTTTCTCTTTTCTTCTTACTTGCCCTATGGCAAGAGGACTCTTTGATAAGACTTTCCACCTTTTGTAGGCCAGCAATCAGGGAAATCTTCCCTGAAAATGGCTTCTCTTTTCTGACCTAAAATGTTGCAGTTTGATCCAGACTTATTACCATGAACAGATAACTTATTAGGAAGCAGTTTAGAATTGAGGTTTGAAGCCTCTAGGTTCATTGTCTTCTTAACTGGCATACACTCACTTGTTATAAAGTTATTACTTAAAACTTCAGTGCTTAGAGGATAAACTGTGTGGGGTTTTCCTCAGCAAAGGATCTGTCTGTTCACTAGTTTAAAGAATAAGTTGTAAGTGTGAGTTTCCTGGACATAGATGGCATTGGGTTTCCAATCTAAGCATCTGCTAGAAGAGTACTTAATTTGAGGCAATAAACTAAGCACTATGATAGGGTAAGGCCTTATGGTATGTGGGGGCATGCAGAAAGGATCAAGGCTTAGTTCATTTCTTCAGAATTTACAGTCAATGCGAAGGCCACAGGCCCAGATATATGTGATTCAATTTCAGTGAAAGATGAAGGATGAGTAACATGATGCATTTTACTTGGTTGAGGGGCCAGGCATCAGATGGGCTCTATGGAGGAGGTGCCTCTAAGGAGGCTGATGAGCTCTACAGGAAAAGAAAGGGGTTTGGGTAGAAAGGCCAGTGGTTATGGAGATATAAAAGTGCAGAATGGTTGGGTTTTGAATGGTATGCAGGGAGTTTCCACTTGATTCTTTAGGCAATGGTGAGAAATTGATAGTTTTTGAAAGTAACAAGTGTGACACAAGCAGATCTTTCATGTATCACATTTTCCTGGCAGTGGAATAGAAGAAAGATTAAAGCTAAGGAGGGCAGTTAGAGAGCTGTTGTGATAACTGAGATGAGAAATTGCAAGAGTGACCACAGAAGTGGAGGTGATGTGATGAATATGAGAAATATTTTGGTGGTCAAATAGATAAAAGTTGGATGGATTACAAATGAAGGAGAAGGCATCAAGAATAATGGCCATGCGTCTGACTCTGTGCCTAGGTAGGTGGTGATGCGCACTTGAACTCTGCTGTGGAAAAGGAAGAAGTGACACTGGGAGGGTGAGGGAAGATAGAGGTCATTTTGTGCACTTTTCTTTGGAGGATTTGTGGAAATCTCCCCTGGGTAGCATGACCTACAGGATCGGATTTTGGGAGAAAGTTCTAGGAGGGGCATGTATATAGGAGCCGCCTAGGGCTGGCAGCACCTTTCTCCCTTTGCATTGGACTGGCCCAATGGTAAGGCAAAAATTTTGATGGGCGCATTGAGTGTAGACTCAGATCTACCTCTTCGCCTGTTCATGAACATGGATAGGTAAGCCCCTACCTAATGCTGGACATCATGACATGGTTGCTTTGTTTTGCCTGTCTTGTGATGATTTGCTCCTGTTTTTGTTTAAACAACTTGAAACATGCCCCCACCCATCTTGAAAGTCAACCTTTTAATGGATTCTCTTTAGCTCTAAGATGAGTAGGTGTTGGACTAGATGATCTCTGAGGTCCTATCCAGCTCTTCTTGGCTCTGATTTGGAAAATTTCCATCTATACAACATCAACCAGAGATAGTTTTCCACCTCACTTGAAAAAATTATACAGGTGTCCACTTAAGTTTTTGTTTATGTTGGCCACAGAAGAAGGAAATGCCATGTGCATTGATGATTACCGGTACTACTCAAGAGTTTGTGGCATTGGAAGTGTTTTGGGATCACCTTCTGACATTCTTGTGCCTTGATTTTCCAGGCTTATGTAACATTAGTAGGATCTAAAGCAAGCTTGTCCAACCCCACCGCCTGTGGGCCACATGTGGCCCAGAATGGCATTGAATGTGGCTCAACACAAATTCATAAACTTTTAAAAAACATTATGAATTTTTTGTGATTTTTTTTTTTTAGCTTATCAGTTATCATTGGTGTTAGTGTATTTTATGTGTAGCTCAAGATAATTCTTCTTCCAATATGGCCCAGGGAAGTCAAAAGATTGGACACCCCTGAGCCAAAGGTTCATCAGACAGTGGGTGAATTTGGGTCAGTGTGATTTTGTTCTCTGTACATCTATTAAGCTTTTGAACAATTTAATAACAGTCTTCTATAAGCTACATATTTATTGAGGGCCTCCTACTTATCTAGTAAATTCTACTTCATACCAAATATAATAATAATACGGTAACTAATATTTGAGAGGTTACTATGTGTTAGATACTGTGCTAATCTCATTATATATTCTGACCAATTTAATCCTCATTTAAACCCACTACAGTGCATTCTGCTGTTATCTCCATTTTACAGGTGGGGAAATTGAGGCGCAGAGCTGTCAAGGCTCTTGCCCAAAGCATATCTGCAGTGGAGTGGAAGAGCTGGGACCTGCATGCAGGCTGCTTGGCTCCACAGTTGGTTGCCAATACTGATAGCCTCACGTGTTGTCTTGGAATAACTTTGGATCAGAGTTGGGAAGCCTCAGGCTTCAGTTTTTGACGTGATACCCACGGTGTCATTGTGTACTGCTTCTTAGAAACTGGCCAGGAGAACAGTGTGCCTCTTGTCATAGAGCTGTCATGAGACCCAAGCCTCCTGGCACATTGTGATGGCATTTTTTTTTAATTTGTCCACAGTGGCTTTTTCCCCATCATGCCACCTACCTTATCCTTTGGGGGAGTTGAGCAATCAGGTATGATACCTTCATTTTACATATTTGAGACAGGTCACTCCTATGAGGTCAAGGAACCCAAGTCAGTGAGTGACAAAACTGTAGCAAGACGTCAAATCTTCTGGCTTTGGGGTCATTTTCTGCTATTAAATAGTAACTGCTGGGGCCCGCAGGTTCCCACCTGCTCAGGCATCTGATCTCTGAGGTTCCAAGGTACTCCCTTGCAGAGTTGAATGCTGGGGTCTGTACCTGGAGACAGCTACTGCAATTTTTTTTTATTGAAATATAATTTTTGTATTATTTATTTTTTATTGTTTTTGACAGAGAGAGAGATACAGAGACAGAGACAGAGAGAAGGGGGAGGGCCCAGAACAGTCTCCATAGTTGCACATCATTGGTTTTTCCACATAGTTCCATTCCACAGGTGGGCGTGGGGCTGCACAAGGCAGGAACTGGGCCGGGGTCTCGCCCAGGTGAGAACTGAACTGGGGGCACTCCCCAGTTCAGCACGTGGGTCCACACAGGTCGGGGCCCGGATTCGATCCTCGGTCCCCGGGGCTGCAAAGTGAGCGCTTAACCCATCGAGCCATTCCGGCTTCCCCAAGATATAATTTATAAAACATAAAATTCACCATTTTAAATCCTACAATTTAGTGATTTTTAAAAATATACTTACCAGGTTGTGCAGCCATCACTGCTATCTCACTCTAAAATATTTCTATTACCCCAAAAGAAACAAACCTGTACTTAATAGCAGTCACTCCCCGTATCCCCATCCTCAACCCCTAGCACCCACTCCATTTTTCTTTGGCTAAGGAGTCCCCTGGCTCTCACGCTCTGACTTCTGTGGAAAAAGTTATCCTTGAAGGCCTTGCATCCACTTTGGGGATTTCCTCCGAACAGCCTTTATAGATATTTACCTTTCTGTGTATAGAGGAAGAATAAAACTGTCCTTCTAGTTAGCAAAGTGACTATGCAATTTATTTATTTTTATTTTTTTTTATTATTTTTGACAGAGAAAGAGAGAGAGAGAGATACAGAGACAGAGAGAGAACTGAACTAGGGGAGCTCCCAGTTCAGCATATGGTTCCGCACGGGCCGGGGTCGGGATTCGATCCTGGGTCCCCAGCGCTGCAAAGTGAGCGCTCAACCCACTGAGCCATCCCGGCTTCCCCGCAATTTATAAAAAAGAAAGAAAATCCCTCTCTCACCTTTAAAATCAAGCTACTTGCCATGTACACAGGGCACATAGATGCTTCCTGGAAAGATGTAAAACTACATTTAGCCATGACACCTGCATCTAAATCCTTCCCTTGTTTACCATGTTTTTCTTTAAATAGCAGGCTACTGGAGTTAGGCATGCTCTGCGAATATCTGCAATCAGCCGTGTGGGTTGAACGCTGCAAATATATTAATGGTAGTGGCTGTTTCGGAGTGAAATGCTGATCCCTGGCTTCGGGTGAATTACTACCTCTGCATCATTACCATCCTCTCTGGGAGCGCTTTAAATTTATTCATGAAACTAGTGGGAGCTCAGGTGGCAATAGCTAAATCCATTTAGTAATCAGAATAAGAGGAAAGCCATCTTCAGGCTCCCTTGCAATGCTGCAGAGTGCTTAGCAAACCCAGAGGATATTAATTACTCAGCATGCTTTGAGGTGTAAAAGCATAAATTTATCAAGACAAATGTGTTCAAATCTAGATTGAGGCAACAAGAGGTAATTTAAAACAGTGCAAAAATGCACAGAAATTGGGGACTAGCATAAATTAGTGTTTTGGGTGGGAGAGTGAGACCTACTTGTTTGTGTTAAAGGAGAGGAATTATTTGCACCCAAGACATTGGTAAACTTGACCATGCATGCCGGTGGGATTGTTGAGTAGATTTCCCACCAGTGGTGTTTAGGAATGTTTCCATGGCAGACAAGCTTCCTGCAGCATGGAGGTATGAAGTCGCTTTTCCAACCTGCAGGTTTTCCTTTTATTACTGATGGCTCTCTCTAGTGGCTCCCTGCTAGAGGGCAGGGAAAACACATGGCTTTTACAAGCAGCCCCATCAGGTGAGGTCTTTATCCTATGAAGGTGGGGCATCTTTATTCCATGGCTCATTTCAGGTTAAGTCAAGCTGTGCCCTCACCCCTCCATCAGTAAACTCAAGCTGTTGGGGCTGATTTAAGTCTTATTCTCTGAACCGAAGTGATCAGGGGCATATGCCACGGTCCTAGTTACTGGGTCATGACTTGACCACTCAGGTCTGAATTTGATTCTGGCCCATCTTCTAGTGGGTCCTCTCTGCAGTTAATGGCCTCATTCTTGACCAGGTTGCTTTCCTCTTTGATACATAGTTCCATTCCTTTGGTGTTGTGGTGTAGAAGCAGGTGCTAGCTCTGCTGCCAGGCAGGTGGAGGTTGTTCTGGCTTTCTTGAACAAACTTAAGTATAACACAGGTGTTTATGGATGCTCCATTCAGACAGACAGAAAATCCTGAGACGACACACCTACACTTTACCAGTCACAGGTGTCCCTTGCATTATTATTCATCCACAGAAAGGGGTCAAGTTTTAAAAATTTGCAAGCAAAAGCAGTTTAGGTGAGTATATTTTCATTTAGGATTTGTAGTGAATCCTTTCCAAAAACAAACAGCAGCAGCAACAACAAAACAAGAAACAAAAACCAAAAAGACAAAAAACAAAACAAAACAAGAAGCAAACAAACAAATAACCGAAAGCTGCGTATATGTACAAAGGAATAAAGTAGACAAGAAACCATCCTTAGAGAGCAGGGAGAGAGACCTAACAGCACTAGGGAGGCCCTTATCTCCCTGGCTGGGTTGTGACTGGGCTTCTGTAATCTTCAGCAGCTAGGGGTCTGGGCTGCCTCTGCAGTTCTTTATCCAGCAGTAGGGAGCAGACACGTTCCTCTGCAGAGATGAGTTTGCTCTTGACATGAAACCCAAATACACTTGTTACAAAGTAACATTGGGTACCATCTACTGGTAATTCTGTGGGAACTGATCAGAGCTACTCTCACAGCATGGAGATAAGAGTTTGGATAGACACAATGAGCACACCTTTAGGGAGCATCTCCTTGCTGCCAGGCCTGTGTTTAGCATTGGCATGGTCCCCAAATCCTGGTCCCTGCTTTAAGCAGCTCACTGTCTAGAGCAGCACTGTGCAGTGGAACTTTCTGCAGTGATGGGAATAGTCTCTGTTGGTGCCATCAAACACAGTAGCCACCAGTCCTGTGTGGCTATGGCACACTTGAAATGTGGCTAGTGTGACTAAGGAACTGAATTTTCATTTTTATCAGATTTTCATGAGTTTTAATTTAAACAGCCACATGTGACTAGTGGTTATCATGTTGGACAGGGTAGGCCTAGAGAGAGGACAAATATAAATACATAACTGGAATGGACAAGCTTTCAGCATGAACTGAGTGGGACAGGAGCAAAAGCAGAGGAGGGAGTGAGCAATTAATTAAATCCAAAATAGAGGCTACTTAAGGGGCATATCACATGAGCTCTCTCATGGATCAGACATTTCAATCGATACTTTGGCAGATGTTGAGTCACAGCCAGTTCATGGTGGAGTTGGCTTGCTGTCCCTTCTTTTACAGCCTTCAGAAAAATGTATGCTTAATTTTAGACCCCAGTCACAGGGGGTCAAGTTACAATGTGATGTTAAATTTATGTTCCCTTCCAAAGGGACAAACTACTTCAGGACAGATACACACTGTTGTGCTGTCTGTGGGTAGAATAAGCAATTTTTTTACTAAATTGATCTTCTCAAGGACACATACAAAGCCACATGTAACATTTCCAAATTCTCTATGTGAAACAGTGTTTTTAGACTAGCTCACTATGTACGTTCTTTTTATTAAAAGAAATTCTTTGTGACCCTCTGCTGTGAAATTAGGTAACTTTCCTGCTGAATACTTGAACACTGGTCCCCCCAGATACACTGTGATTTGGGGCTTGTAAATTGAGTCTATGCTGAATCAGCTGCTTTCTAATGTGTGTCTTGTGCCAGAGGGCATCAATGTTGTTGACGTGGAGGATTTCTG
Source organism: Craseonycteris thonglongyai (assembly GCA_004027555.1). Lineage (NCBI taxonomy): Eukaryota > Metazoa > Chordata > Mammalia > Chiroptera > Craseonycteridae > Craseonycteris > Craseonycteris thonglongyai. The sequence goes on from PVKE010023086.1 coordinate 19,831, forward strand.
TCTGCCTACACACACACATACACACTGAGTTGTTTAGTTACAGACTGCAAAGAAGAGGTATGGAATACACCCCTACTTTAGACCATTTGAGGTGTGGTGTCTCTCATGAGAATGTTTGTTCCCATATTGATTTTTAGCAGCTGTGCTTGGTTGTAGACTCTGAAGTAGTTTTAATAGCTCAGGATGTAGATTGAATAAAATGATTTTGTCCACAGGTGGTTTGGGTCTATTGAATCCAAGGTCAACAAGGGATTGATAAATACTACAATATTGTTGCTTACATTGTTTTAAACTCTTTACATGATGATATATAACAATATATCAGCAAACAAAAGTGGAATGGCTGAGGCTAAAAACATATTACTTGTGAATTAAGATGTTACTTGGAAGAACCTATTCTTCAAATTCTTGGGTGAGAAAGTAAGGATAGAGTTTTGAAGGAATACCTAGTAGAATGATTGCCTTATGATTTTAGAGGGGTTGATACAGGAGTTTTAAATCATCATCATCATAAGAGAAAACATAAATGTTATTAAAAAAACAAAAAAGGCAGAGAAGAGTTTAAATTAATAGTAAAATGCTTCTTCTCCCTGACCCATATTCTCATTCTTTACACATAATCACTGTTACCAGTTTTTGTGTCTAAGCTTCCAGGGAATTTTTATGAATTTACATATAGAGACATACACAAATGGAAAAAAAAATTACCTTTCTACATCTTGCTTTGTTTATTTCACTATATCTTAGACCTCTTCCATGTCAGTATATAGGTTTTTGCCATTCTTTTTTTGAATAGACTGTTTTTTTTATAGCAGTGTAAGGTTTACAGCAATATTGAGCTGAAGGTATGCAGTTTTCTCATATACCTTCTTCCTTGGCACACAGTCTCCATTATTATTAACCCCCCCCCCACAGAGTGGTACATTAATTATAAGCGATTAACCTAAATTGATGCACCATTGTCACCCAAAGTCCATAGTTTACCTTAGGGTTTACTCTTGGTGTTGTATATTCTGTGGTTTTGGATACATTAATAAGGACATTTGTCTACCATCAGAGTACCATACAGAGTAATTTCACCACCCTAAAAGTCCTCTGGGTTCCACCTATTCATCCCTCCCCACACAGCCTATGGCAACCACTGATGTTTTTACTATCTCCATAGTTTTGTGCTTCCAGAATGTCATATAGTAGGAATCAAACAGTATGTCACTTTTACAATTTCTTTCACTTAGTAATAGGCATTGAAGACTGCTCTAGTCTATAATTTTTTATGGCTTAATAGCTCATTTCTTTTTAGCACTGAAGTCTATTCCATTCTATGGATTACCACAGTTTATCCTTTCACCTACTGAAGGACATCTTGGTTGCTGCCAAGTTATGGAAATTATGACTAAAGCTGCTATAAACATTCATGTGTAGGTTTTTATGTGGACATAAGTTTTCAGCACCTTTGAGTTAATACCAAGAAGTGAAATTGCTGGCTCTTATGGCATATATATATATATATATATATATATAATTTTGTTAGAAATCACCAAACTGTTTTCCAAGGTTGTTGTACTATTTTACATTTCCATCAGTAAATAATGAGATTTCCTTTGGTTCTATATCCTTGTCAGCACTTGATATTGTCTGTGTTAGAGATTGTGACCATTCTGACAGGTATGTAGTGGTATCTTGTTTTAATTTGCATTTCCCTGATGACATATGGTGTGGAGCATGTTTTTATGTGCTTTTTTTCCATCTGTATACCTTCTTTGCTGAGGTGTCTGTTAAGATCTTTGGCCTATTTTTTTTTTCTTGGTCAGCTCTTCTTTATGCATATAGCTTTAGAACAGGCCTGGGTAGACTTTTCCAGGGCAAGGGTTACTTCTGTTTTTCTCCAAGTATCATGGTACATTGGCTATTATTCAGGTGGTCACCCCAAAATTGCTTGGCAATCCACAGGTGGACTGTGATCGACATCTTGCTCAGCCCTGCTTTAGAAATATTCTGATAAGGAATATATTGACTCTGACTCAGTTAATATCTTTATTCTTCATCTTCTTTTTTCCAGAATTTTTAATATATAACTGACATATATCATTTTATAAATGTAATCTGATGTAATTTTGTAACTTTAATGTACAATGTGATGATTGGATACATGTATATACTGTGAAATGATGACCACAATAAGACTAGTTAACACTTCCACCACCTCACATAATTACAATGTGTGTGTGTGTGTGTGTGTGTGTGTGTGTGTGTGTGTGGTGAGAACATTTAAAATCTACACTCTTAGAAATTTTCAAGTACAAGGTCTGACAAGTTCGCTAACTTTGTTTCTTTACCTGGTGAAACATCCAGGCTACAATGTGCTATGTTGAAGGAGTTAATTGATAAATTTGCTTTACAAAACAAAATTCTTGCCTTGTGTGCAGATAACACCAACACCAATTTTGGTGGTTGCAAAAGACTTGACAAAATAATGTGTGGTGAAAACTTGAAACTGAACTGAAGAGGCTGATTATCAGCACTGGTTGTGGGGCACACATTATACACAGTTGTCTCCCATGTGCTGTCAACTGGTTACCAGTTGATATTGAATGCTTTGCAATGAAAGTATGAAAATACTTCCATATATTCACAGTTAGAGTTGAAGAACTGAAAATCTTTTTGACTTTGCAGGAAACAATTGTGCTTCATTGTTAGAGCATGAAAATACAAGAGTTTTGTCCTTGGGTCCATCAACTGAAAGAATTTTAAGTGTGTTTGATGGGCTTAGTTGTTATTTTTCTAAGAAAAATGCCTTGTTATGCTGGAGAGGCTGGAGAGAAAAAGGAACCCTTATATTCTGCTGGTGGGAATACAAATTGGTACAACTACTATGAAAACAGTACAGAGATTCCTTAGAATATTGGAAATGGAGCTACCCTATCAGCAATCCTACTTAACTTTTGATAGGATATTTACCCTATTCACATGCATTTTTTTACTGATATGATTATATAATGTTAATGTTTGCTTTCTTTTTTTAAAGATTTATTGTTTTTGACAGAGATAGAGAGAAGTGGGGAGGGCCCAGAGCAGTCTCCATAGTTGTATGTCATCAGTTTTCAACATGGTTTCATTCCACACAGGTGGATGGGGGCCACGCAGGTTGGGAACCAGACCAGGGGCCTACCGCATGGAAGGCACGCCCCCATGAGCGAGGGTCTGAACCTGGGGCCTCCAACATGGGAAGCTTGCACCAGTGAGAACCAAACTGGGGGCTTCCCGCATGAGAAACACACCCTAGTTCAGCATATGGGTCAATCCGATACTCAGTCCCCAGGGCTGCAAAGCGAGTGCTTAACACACTGAGCCATCCCGGCTTCCCCTAATGTTTGTTTTCTATTTAACATATTTTCTATTTAAGAATTATGTTTCTTTTTTCTATTTGACTTTTAGATTGATTTTTAGTTGTTTATGTTGATCTTTCATGCTTTTTTTCTTGAATGAATTAGAGCAGTGGTATCTAACCTTTTGGCTTCCCTGGGCCACATTGGAAGAATTGTCTTGGGTCACACATCAAATACACTAACACTAACGATAGCTGAAGAGCTAAAAACAAAAAAATCTTATACTGTTTTAAGAAAGTTTATGAATTTGTGTTGGGAAGCATTCAAAGCCATCCTGAGGTGCAGGTTGGACATTCCTGAGTTAGCAGTTATGCATACTATATCTCCTTTTAGTGGTTACTCTTAATTTTTTGCTATTAGAAATGGATTTTATAAAACAAAATTTATTTTTAGAACAGTTGTAGTTGCAATGCAAAGCTAGTACAGAGAGTTCCCATACACTCCTCACCCAGTTTCCTCCAGTATTAACATCTTAAATTAGTATGGTACATTTAGTGAACAATCAATGAAACAGTATTTCCTTAGTTTTTATCTAATGTCCTTTTTCTATGCCAGGATCTGATGCAAGGTACCATATGATTTTCCATCACTGTATCTCCTTAGGCTCTTCAGGCTGTGCCAGTTTCTAGAACTTTATTTTTGACAACCTTGACAGTATTTTGATGAATACTGGTTAGGCATTTTGTACCATTCAGTTGAAATGTGGGTCATGGGCTTTTGAGAGGAAGACCACATACATATAGTGAGTGCCCTTCTCATCACATTGTATTAAGGGTATATGAATGTAGTAAAAGTATTACTCATCACTGTTGATGTTAACCTTGATTGCCTGGCCAATGTAGTGTTTGCCATGTGTTTCCATTGTAAAGTTACAGTCTCCACCCTCATCACCTTCTTGTACTGTAATATTTAAAAGGAAGTCAAAATTTATGGAGTAGATAAGATGTTTTCAGGGTCCATCCATGTTGTCACAAATGGCTGTATTTCATCTTTTCTTATTGCTGAGTAGTATTCCATTGTGTAAATGTACCACAACTTCTTTATCCAGTCATCTATCAAAGGACACTTTGGTTGATTCCATGACTTGGCCACCGTGAACAGTGCTGTGATGAACATTGGGGTACATGGATTTTTGTGGGTTAAGGTTTTCAGGTTTCTAGGTGGTGAGCATATAATGTGATGTATAGACAATGTAATGTAGAATTGTACACCTGGAAACAATGTAATTGATATCAATTAATGTCACCCCAATTAATTTAACAAAAACAAACAAACAAACAAAAAACTTATGGAGTAGAGAGTTATACTTCCCCTCCTTGAGGGAAAAATATCTATATAAATTTGAATTCTTCTGTTCTCTTCCTTTTATGTATTTGTTCAATTATTTATATCAGCATGGACTCACTGTTATTTTATACTTTGGGTATTATCCAGTTACTATTTAATTTTGTTTCTTAAATTGTCCCAACTCTAGCCATTGGGGACTCTTTCAGTTAATCCTGTGCCCCTTTCATATATACCCACCAATATCAATATTTTAAAAGTACTTGCTGGCACTATAAAATGCTTCGAGCTTATATATTTCCTGTGCCTAACCCTAAAATCAGCCATTTCTTGGAGAAACTGTGATTCCTTTCATTGGAGAATAGTATTTAGAAAGCAAGATTTGATGCTAGGTGTACTCATTACTACTGGGGTGTTATTGCTTCTAGACCTTCTCATCTGAAAAAGCAAGAAAATATGTGTCTGCATACTAATCCATGTATATACACATGCCTATAAATATTTCTATAGTAACCATCACTGTGTGTATGTGTGTGTGTGTGGGGGGGGGGGAGGTGTATAAAGC
>PVKE010023087.1:0-24965 GCA_004027555.1 Craseonycteris thonglongyai
GGGGGGGGGGGGGGGGGGGGATCCTCCCAGGAGCTGGGGGATGGAATGAGGGTGGAGAAAGGAGAGTGGAGCGTGGATTAAAAAACGAATCCTCTTGTCTGTGGCAGGGGTCAGAGGAAGTGGGCTTAGTAACCCCAAAAGAAATTCAAAACGCCTCTAACAGAAGAACGTCTGGACGCTGGAGTCATACTACATAGTTCAACTTAAGTTTGAACCATTAGAGACTCTTGTCTTCGTCCCCAGTGGGAAACAAACCACCCTCTGTGAGTTCCTGTCTAAGGAAAATGAAGCTATAGTTTCATCTCACCAATTACAAACTGAATGATACTTAGTAAAATTAGAAGTTTGACTTGCTTATATTAATCCGTGGTTCCCAAACTCTACTGCACATCGGGGTCACCTCAGGCGGTTTTCAAATACACATCGAGTTTCAATTGACCTGGGGTGTGATTTGAGCAGTTTTACAACTCCCTAGCGATTCTCTTGTGCAGCCAATTTTAGAAACTACTGTGTTCCACGACTTGGCGAGGTGGCGGAGAATATTTAAAAAAAGAAAAGAAAAAGAAAGCACAATTGTCCCTGTGTCTTTTTAAGGCTAATAATAGAATTAGCAAGCTTTTTTCCAAGCACACACAGGACAATAGGCTGCTTCATAAATAGGAATCCCCAGCATACCCTAACAATACTTTGAGATTAAAGAACGGGCAATATAAGTCTTTCTTCCCAAGCGAGCAAGCAACCTTCTTAGCAAAACACCAAACTTAAATATATATTTTAACAGCGAATGAACGATGAATGCCGCTGAGAAGCTGGTGGACGAGCCCCAGCACTAGAAGGAAAACTGAACCCCAAGTAGTCCACCATCGTTCGCCAGGGTCCTGCGGCGACCAGAGCTGAACAAGGTTGGGATGGCGGTCCCTGGAGTTCCCTCAATAAAGTTACTCGCGGGAAGTTTGCTCGGGTTTCCAACCGTGCGCCTCCCGGGACGAGGAACGCAGCCCCCACCACCTGCTCCGCGCCAAGCCTCCCCGGCCGCGCCCCCTCGTTGGACCTCCGCCATCTCTGGGGGTCTGGCACTCCACGGGAGCCTGTGCGGCTACCCGGAGCCCGGGGATCTCGCTTCTCCCCAACCCCCTCACACGCACCCCTGCCGAGGTCCCTCGGCTGCAGCTGGCCCGCCCCCTGGGGCTGGGCGCCGAGACCCCCGGGCGAGCACGCCACCGTCCCTCCTGGATCCCTCGAGGACTGCCTGCGCGGCCAACGCCTCTCAAGCCTGGGCTGGGTATCCGGGTACTCCTGCATCCCTGGGTCCGACTCGGGCCGGCGGCCCTGTCCCGGCCCAGCGGTGCTCGCCCCACCAGCCCGCGACCGGGAGCGCGCCCCTGGCCAGGCGGTCCGGAGCTGCGCACGCGCGGAGGCACCAGCCCGCTCACGCGTGGCACCCTCACTCACCGTTCGCAATGCTCGTTGCCTTGAACGCCGCCGCCACCTGCGTTGCTCGTTGCTCGCCGCTCGCCGCCCCAGCCCGGTGCCCACTCCTGAAGCCCCGGCCCGGGCACTCCGGGATCTAGCGCCCGGCGGGCTCGGCGGGCACCCGCACGCAGGGTACGCTCCGCGGGGCCGGACGCGCGCGCCCAGGCGCTGGAAGGGGGCGGGGCCAAAGGGCGACACGCCCGGAGGCGGCTGTGGAGACAAGGCATGCGCACTGCCTGTTCCTTCTAGGGACCGGTTGTAGAGTGGGCGGTGATCCTGGACCAATGAAAGTGAGGAAAGTGAAAGAGGGCCAGGGATGCTCTCATGGAGAGACAAGTTCGCTCTTGTTCCACCAACTCAAGTTTCATAACCTGGCTCATTCATCAATTAATATGTTAACCATTTATTGAGCACCTACTGTAGCAGGGCCTCTGTGCAAGCTACAGGGCATCCTCCAGTTGATTACATTTGGGTGTGGGATTCCATTCCCAGAGTTGATTCCAGCCGTGTTTGAACAGGTAAGGAGAGTGCTTTTTAAAAAAAACAGAAATCACCCAGTACTTAAAACTGCAAACCTTAACTACACTCAAGCAATTTAGGGAAGGGGCGTTTCTGTTGGCTGGGGTGAAAAGAAAGACATAAGCTTGGAAGAATAAGAGCTAGACTAAGTTCACCTGGCGAGAAAGGTGACTACAAAGGCATAAGTGGCGCGCGCGCGCGCGCGCACACGCACACGCGCACACACACTCACACACACACACACAAATCAAATAATATGTGAGCTCATGAACTCTGTTGGGGACACATTTAATCTGAGTGTTGTATTTATAGTGAAGGGCAAAAATGACCAGTTGGTGAAGCTCGTCTAGAAATGATTTTTAATGTTTAACCTCAAATTTTTAGCTTTTTTCAGTGGTTAATTGAAAAGTACTGAATTATGATTAAATGTAGGATTTAGGAATATAAAGTAAAGACTAGAGTCATGAAATGTTGTACTATATAATCTAAGTAAGAAGTAGAGGGTCCTAAATTCAAGTGTTGGCACCAAGAATGGAAAGCATGGGACAGTTTTTAGTGATTATGAAGGGCAGGAGGATTCCTTAGCTTTATGACAGACACCTGCTTGGTAAATATGTATTCGTGGATAAATCAGACCTCTAAAATTAGCAACTGTAGTCACTAAGTGATTCTTTTAACATGAATTTGGCCCTGGAAGAACATATTTTTACTCATTCTTTCTACTCAATTGAAAAACTGTTAATTTGAGAGGCAGTATATGTAGTGAAAGGCACATGGACTTTGGAAAACAGAAACGCCTTTTAAAAAGCCCAAATGTTCCAAAACAAACTGTTTGCTATTGTGCAAATTACTTAATATCTCTGATTAATATCTGATGATTTACTGTGTTCATCTGTAACATGGAATCATATTTACCTTGTTGATGATTAATTTTGTGTGTCAATTTGGCCAGGCACAGTACTCAGATATTTGGAGAAACATAGTCTAGATGTTACTGTGAAGGTAGTTTTTTTAAAGTGAGATTAACATTTAAATAAGTAGACTTTCGGTGAGGCAAATTGCCCTCCATAATGTGGGTGGGCCTCATCCAGTCAGTTGAAGGTCCTAATAGAAAAAGACTGACCTATTATGAGTAAAAAGTAATTCTGCCAACAGACTGCCTTTGGACTTGAACTGCAACTCTTTCCTGGGCCTCCAGCCTGCCTGTTCATGCTGCAGATATTGGACTTGCCAGACTCCATGATCACATGAATCAATTCCTTAAAATAAGTGTATCTGTCTATTTACAGATAGGAGGGCAGATGGATAGAGAGATCAATGGGCGGATAGATAGATGCTGGCTCTATGTCTCTGAAGAATCCTGATGAATATACCATGAAAGATTAGGAATCTTACACAAGTAAATTATCATCTGAATCTGAAAAATGAGGATTATAATCTTATTTGTGAGGTTATGAAAAATTAAATAAAAATAGTAGGTTCGCATAGATAGCAACTGCAATTTTGTGTGAATGAATACCAGAGGCAAAAACAAAAGAGGAGAAAGAATGGATATTAGTATTGTGAAAGCATTTTCTCAGTTCACTGTGTAATAATATTAAATTTGAAAAACATATTTGAGATAACAGAACATTTTGGCCTCCCTAACTCTGACATGCTAAAAAGATGATATATATGAATATTTTAATTATCTGCAATTAAATGCCAAATGTGCCATTAAGTAAAAACAAGACTCTAGCTGTATGCTTAAAACACCAAACCTGTAAAGCAGAAATATATTCACTTCTGAACGTTTTATTCCAATTTAAGTGCCAATTCAATTCTCACTACTTGCTACGAGAAAGGAAAAACCTAAGAAGAGCTTACTTTTGAAATAATCCCCTGTCTCAGAGTAGGCGCATAGTACAGCACTAAATCAGTGTGTTTATTGAGTTCCTTCTGGGGCATGCCTATAGCAATTGAGAGCATGTAAAAATAGGTAAGATATTGTATTTAATCCACAAATATTGTTATTTATTATGTCCTAAGCAACATCCTTGCCCTCAGGGAATTTGTCAAATAGCCTAGAAAATAAATGAGTAACCTATAATTAATAAATGAGTAAAACTATAACTTAAGACAGAATGTGGCAGGTGCGTTAGGAGGAACATAAATGATTGGATCAATTGTACCTTGTTCAGGAAGTTGATGCTGGGGGCTTACTCTCCTAATCCCACTGCCATTGTGGTTTCCTGCTTTGCATAGTTCAATATAGTGAAAGACAGTGGAGCTAAGCAGTGTCTTTTGAAAATGTTGGTAAATATCAAAGAAAATAACATTTTCATTTCACTGACTCACTTGCTGCAGAATTTGCAGGATACAGTAATAGAGGAGCAGGAGAGGCATTCATTTACTACCCATTGGATATAAAAGCTCCTCTTTATTTTTTTCTTTATTGTCCTGGCTTTTTTTCCCTTTACATGAAAATTTTTACTCTAGAGTTAAAAAATAAGATATGTTTCCCTGAGCAAATAGAGACTAAGGAAAATACATAAAAACTAACATGAAAATAAAAGGTGGGGGTTCAGGTTTATGAAAGGACAAGGAACGATTGAGTTGGAAGCCATTAACCAGGTGGACAAAGATGACCATCATGTTTTTTCTATAACCAGTGGTGTCATAATGTGACCACCTTCCTTTTGGCTGAGAATGAAATATTTTACCATGGATGAGAGTACATGCAACTCTAGGATTGACAAAAGCCAGTGATTTGGGGAAAATACACATCATTTTAGTAATCTTTAAATTGGATGTTATTTTATTATGAGAATTTGTAAAGATATGCATTTTGGGAACTTTAACACAGTGAGTAGGAAATAAATTAATCTGGGAATAAAGGAAACCCTATACTTGAAAAGGAAGAGTTTTAGTAAAATCACAAGCAATGCCATCCAACCATGGATGTTAATTATCATCTGATGAATAATAATGATGATAATAGGAGATGTGAAATAAGTTAAAATACATACTAGGTTAGATTTTTTTTTATTTTAATTACAAACCTTGGAATTGTGCCTTGTAAATTTAACCAATGTGCTAGCATTAAATGGTTTAAAATTAGACTAACACCGTTTGCAACACTCTCCTTTCCATGATTTTTAAAAATGAATACTATTCAAAAGAATTCAACTTGGTCAGTATCACAAGTAGAGTGTTGCCTACTCAGTAAAGAGAAGGGTAATATGTGTTTCTCACTACAAGAATAGTTGATTATGAAAAATGAAATTTAATACGATGGTTAGCAGGCACAGAGTGAGTTATTCTTTACAGCTTTTACCTTCCTCTTCCCTTGAATAGTTTGTCCCTCTGACAAAATGTGATTGACACAACTTTTCAGTAAGCCAACTTTTGCACATTTTAGCTACACCTGTAATTCTAACTCCTAAACGAACTTTACATCAGTATGAAACTTAAAATAGTAGAGTATAATCGTAAAAAAATAAGTGCTTTTAAATTATTTTCCTAAGCAATAACAAAAAGAGTATAAAAAACCCAATATTGGTTTACAGAGGTTTTCCTTTTAAAGTGAACCTTTAATAAACCATTATGTCCAGGTTTCCAGAATGCAAACACATACTGCATAAAGCAAGGTTTTGTAAAGTTACACAAATATTAGTTATTTCCATACCTTATATTCTATTAATAGTTTAGTGGGAAAGCCTAGGTCAGTGCTGTCTAACAGAAAGAAATGTGAGCCCCAAATGCAAGGAACATATGCAATTTATATTTTAAAATTTTCTGGGGATGCTGGATAGCTCAACAGGTTGGGGACTTGCCTTGCAACCATGAGGTCCAGAGAATCCCTGCCCCAGCCCATGCAAACCCATATACATGCTGAACTGTGGCACAGCTGGTAACCACTGAGATGGCAATAAAGGTTCTTAACTCCCATGTGGGAGGCCCCCATTGCCATCCCGCACAGCCTCTCATCCACCTATATGGAATGAAACTGTCACAACTATGGAGACTGCTCTGGCCCTTCCCCCTTCTCTCTCTCGCTCACCTTCTCTCAAAACAATTAAACAAATAAATAAATAAAAATTTCTAGTGGTCATATTAAAAAGTAAAACAAAACAGTGAAAGTAACTTTAATAATGTATTTAATAATGTATTTTATTTAATGCAAATATCCAAAATATTAGCATTTCAACATGTAATAAGTACAAAATAATGACATATTTTATATTTGTTTTAATATTATATCTCAGAAATTTCATGTGTATTTTTCACTTAAAGCTCATCTCAATTTGGATTAGCCAAATTTCAAATACAACTAGTAGGCACATATGACTAATGGCTAGTGTGTTGGACAGCACAGATCTAGGACTGGATCATTGGTTTTCAACCTTGGCTGCACTTTGGAATCACCTGAAAAACTTGAAAATTTTTTGAAGCCTGTATCATAGACCCATGATTCTTTTTTTGTATTCACTCTGGGGTGTCACTTGGGCATTGGGATTAAAAACAAAAAAATTTTCTGCCGGTGATTCCTATATGCAGCAAAGTTTAATAGTCACTAGTCTCAGTTATTTACATTGAAAAAAACAAAAAGTAATATTATTATAAAATAATGACAATTGTTCTTTTCTTGAAACCAACAGCCTTTAAAAATCATGCTGAAACCAACTACTAGTTGTACATATATAGCATACCTGGCATATGTACATATTTTCTAGTATTTTCTGATATAATTAAATCATTGCTAATAAAATTCCAAAGACTTGGTTACTGTGGCCATGAGTTCAAATGTAACATGGACAATTCTAGGTGAGGATTTAATCCAGGTATGTGGTGAGAACTGATGAATAATGGCACTTCTATATGCATTCTCGGTATTTTTTTTACTTTATATTTGTTTAGCAAATCTCTTAATAGAGAAATTGTCTCTAATGATGAGCTCATGAAACCATTCTAGGATGCCTACATTTATTTTATATGTTTAATTCTTGTGTTCAGTATTTTTTTGCAAGGATAAGAACTAACTCACATTCATGACAGATATTTCTCACCTTGTATTTTAGTCGGGTGGTTATTGATTATCTGTACCTGATATAATGAGGATATCTAATATTGCTCAGTAAGAAACTAAGATTTAGAAACTTTAAAATAATAACCATTATTACTTCCATCAGGTCTATGGGTTTGCCGTACAGTTCAGCTTCTCCTCCAGGGTGGCTAATCTTGCCTGAGCTCTCTGAAGCATCCACATTTAGCTGGTGGGGTGTGTGGAGGCTGGTTGGTCTAGGATAGTGTCAACTAGAACAACTGAGCTCTGCTCCTCGTGATCCCTTTACCTCTAACAGGCTAGCCCATGTTTGTTCTCAGAGCAGCAGTGGCATTCCAGAAATTGTGTAAAACTACCAAACCACATTTCCAAACCTCTGAGTTGGTCGAGTTGACACTCACATTGGCTAAAGCAAGCCACATAGGCGAGCCCAGAGTCAGTGCAGGAGGGCACTACCAAAGGGCATAAATATACAGGCCTGAGTGCATTCAACCTGCCATGCAGATTTTTTACCAGTCCGATCATGTTTTATTGTGTTCATTTTCAGTTGTTTTCACTCTGCCATGTTTGTTTGTTTGTTCTTTATATCTATCTCAGCTACTGCAGTGTTGAACATCTCTCCCTGTTGTAAGTGGGAATCTCCAGTTTTTTTAGAACTTTTCTTTGTGGTTTACTCATTAGACACATTTAAAACCACTTTTAAACTTGGTTGTGTGGATAAATTATAAAAATGAATATAATTTGATCAAACTAAATGATCAGTAAACAGATACAATGTGTTTAAAAGACTATGAATTGTCTTGACTTCAGAAAATGTTTTAAATGCTTTGTATTTTGTCAAATTTCTAGATTTGATTTCAAAATGATTAAATAAATGCTTACGTGCATACAATATTTATAAATACTTGTTTCCTACTTGTTCATTGTCTGTTTAACATTTGTAGTTTATATGTGCATTTTTTCACTGCATTCCTTCCCAATTTCACTAAATTTTGAGAAAGACATACCGAAAAATTATATATGGAAAGGTTCTTAAACCCAGAAATTAAAGTAAAAGACATTGTATTTTATCAATTGGCTGTGTGACTAAGCTGTGTTTTAAGAAATAAAATAAGTACATTTCCTTTTCTGAACTTACTCATTTGGCATCTGTAGCAGTTCAAAATTCGCTAGAACCATTTTTCTTTTTCTCTTTACACAGGCATTGTAAATTGTTTGTTACTAGATGATAACCGTATAAGAGTAAATTATAGTTCATAGGGCTTGAATGTTACCGAGCAACATTTGGTGCCTACATGAGTAAATGACAAAAAATAGACCAAGAAACACCATCTACTTACGTTATGCTCTTGGCCCTTTTAAAAGGGGTTATTACTTTGTAACTCCCCAGAAATCTGAAAAGGGCAGTCTTTCTGAAAAAAATAACGTGGACAGGGAGAAGCACCGTGGGTTCTAATTCTTTCAAGGCGAGCTTTGTGGGCTTGGAATATTCCAGAATCTAATGTGACAGCATAAATCCCTATCCCTCCAGACCCTCCTGCTTTGATCTTCTTCAGAATCAAACCTCCAAACAGAATTTAAGTGCAAGTAGCTTATGTGGCAGTGATCTGAGGAAATACTGGTGCTGAAGTGGGGAAGTGAAACAATGAAGGGGAGGGAGGCAGCCAACCAGATGGAGCTCAGTCCTTTTCCTGTGTTTTCTCTTCTTGTCCTTTCTGATCGTCCCAAAATTGCACACTCTTAATATAGTATGCTCTAAAGACATACAGAGCAGACAAGGACTGACAGGACAACATAGGCTTGCCAAACTACCAGGCTACTTGCATACCCTCTGAGCAGGGCATTTTACATCTATACTGCTTCCAGAAAGTTTGGAAGAAATTGTACCAAGGTGTAGATGTGGAGAAGATCTGACACAAAGATGTTAGCAAAACAGTTGTTCTCAACTGGAAATTTTTACCCCCTCTCCACTCCTCAGAGATACTTGGCCATGGCTAGAGACATTTTTGGGTGTCACAACTTGGAAAGAGTGTATTATTGGCATTAGATGGTTAGAAGTCGGGGATGCTGCTAAACATCTTACAATGCACAGACAGCACCCTCCTACACCACAAAGACTCAGCTGTCCTAAAAGTTCAGTTGTCACACTGTTCAGACTCTCTGATCTGGAGCAACAACATCAGTGGAGAGGAAGAAGTTACAGTGGTGCATTCCAATTTCCTCTCTTTATCTGTGCTCTCAATTTTTTACTCTAACAGAGTTTCCATTGATTTCTAAAAGTGTTTCTAAGCATGTCGGGAGGCACAAAAAGGAAGCTCAATGTGGTTTATGAAACTTTACTAAATTGAATAAGGGAGTAGCAGTCTGACCTCTTAAAATGTTTCCAGATGCTGAGTACTGGATTGAAATGCTAAATCCAAAGAACCAACTATTACTGATTAGTAATGCTATGGCAGAAAGGGCAGTTTTCTTTTGATAAACCAAGTCATGAAGGACAGAGAGATACTGACATTCAGTGATTAATTTTAGGAAATGTGGTTGAATGAATCAAATTATGTATTATTTGATGCCATTAAATTTGAGTCCCTGCATTATATATGGACCTTTTGCTTTTCAAGCATTCTCAGTGTGTGAAATTGAATGTGCCATTTACAAGCTATCATGTAATTTTCTGTTCTCTGAAACAAAAGCAACAATCTGGGTACATTAAAGACCATTATATAATTGACAAACCTGATTTTTAAAAGTTGATCCAAAACACAATTACTATCATTTGCCAAAGGGAGTTATTCCTTAACAGTGCAAAGTCATTTAAAAATTAAAATTAAAACCCTCATTTGCTTTGTTCCAGCAAGAATACCTTCCATGTGTATAAAATTTCACATCTTGACAAGTTTCTTTTTTTCATGGCCATTAACTCACTTGACTTTCAGATCAACATTATGAATAGACAGGGCAGTTATAATTTTCCTCATTTTAAAAATACAGAAGCTGGATCTCAAGAGACCATAATTTTCTGATTTAACTATGAATATAGTGTCCACTATTTATTTGTAAGAACACAAAATTTTTATCACTTCATGGTGCTATGAACTTTCTTATACATATTTTTCAGTGAACATAGATATACGAGGGCTATCTAGAAAAAAATCCAGCCATTAATGCCTCTATTTTTCATATTACATGGCTGGATACTTTCCAGACAGCCCTCTGATATTTCTGTTGGATTTATACCTAGACATAGGATTTCTGGGTTAGAAGATTTGCCTTATGTGCAGCTCTAATGACATCACCCAACAGTGGCTGTACAAATTTACTCTCCCACCTGCATTGTGTGAGAGTTCTTGTTTCTTAACCTTGCCAACACTCCGTATTGTATCTCTTCTTTTCATCTTATCTATTCCATTAGATGTATTATCACATCATGGAGATACTAACGTTTTTATTTTACTTGTAGTCATTGAAACCTGAGTCTCTTGGCTTTGCTAGCTTGTAGGTTAAGCATTGATTTTAACACTGTTTAAATCTTTATTGTTCCTAGTCCCCACCAATGTAAATGCAGAGCTTTATCACCCATTTAAAGCCACCCAATTGTTTCCCATTATCCAGTTAGCCCAGAGGAACCTTCTTCTGGATTTTGTTTCTAACCACTCATTTGTATTTGGTGTCCATGAGGCATGTGGCAAGTGGTTTAGTAAGACCACAGATGCCAAGTCCTCTAAGTGAATACTTTCTCTTCAACAGAAATTTTGTTCAGCACTTCAAATGCTGCCAAAGTCCAGTGCTACTCAAGAACATATGCTATGTTGAATTCTATTCTCCCTTCACAAGAATCATATTCTGTGTTCCACTCTAAAAGATTCTTTGTAATCAGGGCCCCAAAACATTATCTCTGCCTCCCCCTCCATCTCCTTGTCCTGATCCACCTGGTCAAATCACGTCCAGATCCCCTATTCCAGCTCATGTCTCATGACCTTCCTCTCTCCCTTTGGGTCATTAAAGCATCACCCACTGACCTCTCCATTCATCTCTTCAGTCCTTGCTTTTCAGACCCAGGAACTTATATATACAACTTCCATCTAAAACAATCCCTACCTCCCATGAGTGGGTGCCTTCATCTAACAATTCACCAGTCACAACTGGTTTACAAATCACAATTCATCCTAGCCCAGGATCATGTGCCATAAATATATTTTTTCTCATAAGAGGGATACTTTGGAAGTTAGAAACACATGAACTGTCTATCATATAAAGAAGTATCTGCCATCTCTCACTGATGAGTCACAGAACTGATGAGTCAATATGGATAAACCCCAAGAAATGGACAGGAACTCTTTAAACTGGATGTGTTCAACCTTGAATACTGACTTCCCTGATGTCCTACTGTGTTGCCAATATCTAAAAAGTGACTACTAAGAATATTTTGCTATTATCTGCTCTAGTCCTAGTTTTTACTCTTTTACTTTTGTAATTGGGTGAATTGACATAATGCTTTATAATAAAAAATCACCCCCAAGTTCAGTGGCTTAAAACAATAAACATATAATTAGCTCATGAGTCTGAAGTTTGTCATTTAATCTGGGATGAGATGAGCAGTTCTTGAATCCCTGACTGGGTTCACTCACATGTCCAGATTCTTACTTAGCTGTTTGTATGACCATGGTTTGGATGGCGGAGGTGACTGGCCTCTGCTTGAGACCAAGGTGATTTTTCTCCTTCCTGTAGGTGCAATGGGCTAGCTTTGCATGGTGACAGCAGAGGGCAAGAGCCAGAAAGCCCAGTTGGCCATGGGTTTTCAAGCTCCTACTAGTATTATTCTTGCTGCTACCCTATTGGCCAAAGAAAATCATGTGGCTAGAGTCAGAGAGTGGAAAGTACAGCAGTTTTGATGACGAAAGGCGTGGGTAGAGAAAAGGTGAGGAATTAAGCTAGTTTTACTGCTTATCACAAAAAGTAGGGGGTGCTATGATAGCTCAACTGGTTGAGCACTTGCCTTGCAATCATGAGGTCTGGGGATCAAATCCCAGCCTCAGCCCATGCAAACCCATATGCTGAACTGTGACACAACTGGTAACTACTAGGATGGTGGAGAGCGGAGAAGGTTCTCGACTCCCATATGGGAGGCCCCAGTTTGGTTCCCATCCCATGCGGCCCCACATCCACCTATGTATGGTGAAACTGTCACAGCTGATGGTGTACAACTGTGGAGACTGCTCTAGGCCCTCCCCAATTCTCTCTCTCTCTCTCTCTCACCTTTTCTGAAACAATAAAATAAATCTTTAAAAATAAAAGTAAACTTAGACAAACCTCAGGTCTGTTGTCAATAAATTGGAGATGATAACCCCCTCCCCAAACATTTCTAATAATTTAAAAGGTGATAAATAGGGTGCAAACATCTAAGTACTTTATAAATTATTAAGTGATGTATATATATCAGATGCTATTTTATAATAATGATTATTATCATTTACATTATTTTCTTTGTTAAATTTATATATTGGTCTTTACAATTGCCATATGTTGGCACAAAACTACATTCTGAGGTGGGTTAGCTTGGCTTTCAATGCCCATGTTCTGACAGGTGAAGTGGCCACATTTTTATTAAACCTTCCAGAGGAATTACAATTGTCAACCCATTTTTAGGAAGAACTCAGTGAATGAATGACTATATGAACTGATGAATGGGTGAATGAATGAAGTTTTTAAGGAAATGACTGGACAACCCTTGTCCTTTCTTGTATCCAATAAACATGAGTTGAATGCCCTCTCTGTGCACAGCTCTTTCAACCTGTTAGTAACAATTACCAGGGTTGCAAATAAGAATTCCCAGTGGAGTTCAGAGTTTAGGGGTGAGAAACACTTCCAAACACAGTTTGTTACAATGTGAGGAGTACTCTGTTGGAAGCACATTGTGCCAGAGGAAGTGAGATCTACCAAGTCTTCTGGGAGTAGTGAGGGGAGGTTTAGTAGCAGGTGCTTTGCAGCTGAGAGGGATGACTAGGAGTTGCTCAGGCCCAGGCAGGGGTACATATTCCAGGTCAAGGAAACAGCCTGTATAAAGACAGGGTCTGAAAGAAGTGGCATGTTTGGACATTGCTAGGCAATAGTGCAATTTATAATAGAATCATAGGTGTAATGGCAAAGGAAGTGAGACCGGTGGCAGATGTTAAAACGTTCTTGTAGGAACTCTTGTCCTAAGAATTTTTGTTTTATAGGAAGAGGAGGAGACGGATGAGTTTAAAGGAGAGTGGCATGTTTAGAATTTAGTATGCCTAATTTCTGTGTCTAATTTCGTATGTCTAAATTACTGTGTTTAACAGTAATAGGGAGGACAATAGGGATGATATTCAAGAGTCCAAGTGAGAGATGACTGTCCTTGATCCTGGACCATGGAGGGAGGAATGAAGAAAGAAGGGTGGATATGACAGAAAGTCCTTAGAGCTAATGGAACAGTGTGATCAACACTGAAGGATTTATATTTGCCTGTAGTACGAGCATGAAGCATATTCAGTTAGGCACTGTGTAGTCAGGAGTGGTATTTACTGAGTTCTTATTTTGGGCAAACTAAGGAGTTAGTCACTGTGGCACATTTATAAAAATGATGAAGATGTGGACCTCTGACAATTAGTAAACAAGTAAATTTAGTCAGTAACATAATAGAAAACAAACTTTTGTCAAGGAACAGTCAATGTGCTATGAGACCATCAAAAATGGAGCGAATAACTGAGTAATCAGTTTTTATTTTAGAGACCTGGGAAGTATTGTTCTAAGCCTGGATTGTTCGTGTCTCTATTCATTGCTGTAATGGATTCTCTTCCCTTAATGGAAAACTATCTAAGTGCCTTTCACTATTTCTAATGTTTGAAAATGTATAATGCTCAAAAGTAGAGTTCTTCCAGATTTTTTTTTTTTAACAGAAATGGCTGAGCCAGCACAATGCCCATCTTTGCTTTGTGATAGTTGATTTGAAGGACATATATTTTGAGAATTTTGTAGTCAAGTCAATTCTGAAGTGAATCATTTGTAGAGTGAAGAGCATAACTTTTCTCTGATGGCAGGGAAATTTGCCCACAAAATACTGAGAGTGACCTCAGGCAGATTATAATTTTTTTTTTTCCTTAGGGAATAGGGGACTGGTATTAGTGGAAATGATAAATGAAAGGACTATGTATTTCAGCTACAAAGCAGATCATAACTGGCATCAAGCCAGAGCTAAGTGCTTCCATTAGGACCACATGGGAAATTTGGTAGAAAGCTATGTAACCCTTACATGGTGCCTTAAATCCCAGTGTTTCAGCATTAGGTCACCTGTTTGGGCAGGTAGTCAGAAAGAACTTAGGAAAATATTAAAGAAAAAATAATAATTTTCTGAAATAAAATTTCTAAAGAATGTTAAATTTATTTGCTGTACCTTTCAAGTATAATTCATATGCTAATCAGTCACAATAAGATTTCACTTCTTTCCCCTAGTAATATAAATTTGTAAGGAAATTCAGGATTGATTTACTTTCTTGAGCAAAAAGTAGGCAGGTAATATAAATGAATAAAGAAAGTGAGCTAGACACCCTGAAATTTGTCCCTTTATAAAGGAAGCAGGTACTTCTCAGTGTAGTTGCCATGTGGAAACAAAAGGTCTTGTGTTATCAGACCTTCTGAGGAGTCAAGAGAAATTGGAAATTTGAACACTTTCAGTACTAAAGTTTTGTCAATTATTTAAAAATTAGCCAAACCTTGTAAATAGCAAGGAAATCATTTCTCAACAACTATAAAGTTATTGCTTAACCCTGAAAGTTATTATTATAGTAAAATTTGTAATTAGCCCTTTGATGTTGAAATAAATTTGTTTGATTCTTAGTTTTAACTTATATTGAATGTTCCCCTTATCCCTGTCCATTCTCAGTGTTATGTTTATGTGCTTGGTATAAAACTCGTCCCTTAAACAGTATTTGTTAATCCCTGCTTTGTTTTCTGAGGATTGCAGTGTTAGAATAATCCTTAGCATACAAAGGCAGCTCTGTGGACCACTATAGACATCTAAACATCTGTGACCAATGAGCCAGTGAAAGTAACAATAAACAGAATCCAAAACTTACATTCTATTTCTGTGTAATCTCTATTTTCTAGTCCATGAAGATGGAGGTAACATTGATTACCATAAAAACAATAGTTAAAGATGTTAGAAAACTACAAAAGCCTTTCTAAACTTTCTTACCTGAAAATGTATACTTATTAATAGAAAATCTAAATTTTCCATAGTCCCTTATTTTTCTCCAATACAAATTAAATTCAGTTCAACAATTTAATAAAAAATGCAAAAAAAAAAAATTTGCTTATTGAATTAACAAAGAAATAGAAAGATTAAATGTAGCAACTTTTGATGTGGATTCTGAGTGTTGGTTTCTCTTTTAATAAAGAGGAAGTGTAAATTGGTGTAGCTTTTGGCAACTCAGATCAGTAACATGTTGCCAAACTAAAAAATATGCGCACCTACCCTTTTATTTAGCAATTCTACTTTTAGGAAGTACATTGCAGCATTGCTCATAACTGTAAAGCAAAATCAACAACTTAAATGTTTCTTTTAATAAGAGAATTATTGTATGAATGTTGACACAGCTAGTCAGTGGAATATGTA
Organism: Craseonycteris thonglongyai; assembly: GCA_004027555.1. Taxonomy (NCBI): domain Eukaryota; kingdom Metazoa; phylum Chordata; class Mammalia; order Chiroptera; family Craseonycteridae; genus Craseonycteris; species Craseonycteris thonglongyai. The sequence continues at coordinate 15,669 of PVKE010023087.1, forward strand.
TTTAGCATTCACAAAATGCAAAATGGTGTATATTTGTTGACATGGAAATAATATATTTGAAGTAAAAAGAAAGTATTAAAAACAACATTTCTGGGAAAGCTGGGATGGCTCAGTGGGTTAAGCGCTCGCTTTGAAGCCCCGGGGACCGAGGATCGAATCCCCGGGGACCGAGGATCGAATCCCAGCCCCAGCCCATGTGGACCCACATGCTGAACTGAAGTGTGCCCCCAATTCAGTTCTTGCCAGGACCTATGTGGGAGGCTCCCAGCCCAGTTCCCACCTTGCACAGCCCCATGCCCACCTGTGGAGTGAAACTATATGGAAAACTAATGCTGTCAACTATGGAGACTGCTCTGGGCCCTTGCCCTTCTCTCTGTCTCTCTCTGTCTCTGTTTCTCTCTGTCAAAAATCAATAAAACTAAATCTTTAAAAACAACATTTTTTTTATGGTGCCACTTTTGTTAAAATGCAAGTTATGATAGGAGGTAGAGAAGAGAGAAACGAGAGAGAATTAATGAGAGAAAGAGAGAAATACAGTCAGCTCTTCTGTTGCATGCTAAAGTGGAACTGTAAAACTGACTATGCAAGTTGTTTCTTACTACCTGTTATAAATGTGTACAGGAATGGAAAAACTGTGAATTAATATCTATTTAGTACACTCTAAGATAAAACATTAGAAGCATTAGAAATTAAAGTGTTTTATTTCTCAATAAAAAATTACCTAGAAAAAAATTATCAAGAATAGTTTGATATCCTATATTTCCTGTAGCAACCATCTGATTTCTCTTATCCTCTTTTCAACAAATTCATGAGTGGTATGGTGTCTACTTGCCTACTTTCCTTATGAAGAAAAATGTTAAAGTAGCAGGTCTGAGTTTAAAAGTCCTGTTTATAAAGGAGCTTGGTTTTGGGACGGTTACTACCACCATGAATTACAAGAATGGCTGCCAGTGTCAAAACTGTTTGCATAAACAATTTAGTTTATGTGTAACATGTGCCTGCACTCTGGGAGTCCTGGATTTCGGACCATGCCAGGTAAAGACGGCTACATGACTAGCTTCTAATAAAAGCCTTGGGTCAGAGTCTCTAATGAGCTTCTCTGGTTGGCACAATTTCATACACGTTGTCACAACTCGTCACTGGGGGTAATTAAATACATTTGTGTGACTTCCTGGGAGAGGACCCTTGAAAGCTTGTGCCTGTTTTCACCTAGACTTCACCCCTTGAACTTTTTCTTCCCTTTGTTGATTGTTGGCATCCATTCACTGCAATAAATCATAGAAGTGAGTACAACTGTGCTGAGCTCTGTGAGTAATCTCAACAAACTGTCAAACTTGGGGGGGGCAGGGGTGGATCATGGGGACTCTACCCCTCTCCTCACTTACCATTCTCTTAAACCCCCTCCATTAAGGTTCTCATTCCAGTGTCTCCACACAATCCACTCTGGTCAAGGTCCTTGTGACTTGCAATTGCACAGTCAAAAGGTTATTTCTCTCTCTCTCAGCAGCTGTTTCTAGTCATCATTTTCTTCCTTTTGAATTACTTTCTTTCCTTGGTTTCTAGGACAGAACATATTCCTGTTTTTACTCCTACTTATTGGCATGTCGCTTTCGTTTTCTTTTGTTGGATGTCACTCTACTTCCTAGATTTTACATTAGAGGTGACTTTGATGATACCAGTGTCAAATTCTGATGATGTGTCAAATTCTGATGATTTAAGAGAGAAAGGAGAAGCTGGAAACTGCGGAAAGGTAGAGTAGACTAGATTTTCTCAGAGCTTTGTTATAAAGGGGAACAAAACTGAAGTGCTACCTGGAGGGAGAAATGTGACCTAGAAAATATTTTTAAGGTGGGAGAAATTACCACATATTTGAATGCTGAGGAGAGGGATTAAAAAATGAGGAGGGGAAAGGCAGGATATAGGAGAGAGGGTGAAAATTATAGGTACCCAGTGAATAAGCAGAGGGTTGGCCATAGATAGGAGTAGGAGAAACGTCATCCACAATTAACAGAAAGGAATGCAGGCTATGGGGACCCATTTGCTTCTAGATTTGTTGGTGTGATGGGAACTTGAAGAATGCGATAGAGTTCTTCAATTTCGTCACTTGAGTGAGTTATACACTGTAGGTTTGAGGAGCAAAGAGATCATGAAAGTAGAACAAGCTATAGAACTTGGTGATGGATAAAACACAGCAAGTAAGGGTGCATAGATTTCCACAGACTTTTCCATATGCCTGATGAACGAACTTCCCAAACTAGATGTCAGGAGGATCTTTCTTGTTACCAATAGAGCTGTTAACATTAATTTATAGATCTGGTGAGTTTTTCTTAATCTGCCAAAAGGCATATGCAATATTTGATAGGCAAATTTCAATATACTTTGAGAAGGGTTAGGCTCTTAAACTTTTACTAAATATTTGATTTAGAATGGGCTTGGTTAAGACAAAATTCTCAAAGTTTTTAGAACTTGAGGGCATTTGGATGTATGTAGGTGTGCATGCAAGGAAGGAGGGAAGTGCTTACATATTCAGATCTGGAGGTCAAAGAAATGACCTAAAGTGGTGCTAAAACTCTGAGTCATTTGCTTGTAGGTAGTTGTTACAACTGTGAGTGTAAAGCTTGAGTAAAACTAAAGTGAAACAGGATAGAGCCTTGTGGACCACCATAGTTACTGACTGAGGAATAGAGAATGAACCTGCAATGAAGTCTGAATAGGAGAATCTGAAGAGAAAGGTGGAAACCTAGAAAAGTGTAGGGAGGATAGTATTTGAAGAAGGAGGAAATAGTCAACAGCTCAGAATAGGTTGAGCATTATGTTTGATGAGGTATTTTTAAAAAGTCATTGGGTTTGTGTTAAGTAGGTCATTCCTTACACAAGAACAGCTTCAGTGAAGTCATGGCAAAGAAAACCAAACTGGAATGACTGATCTTCAAAACAAGATGCTGGTACCATTTGACTCTCCAGGCCTCAAGGTGTCATTCTTCGTAGAATTCTATGATACAGATGAGAGGGAGAGAGATGGAAGCTGGAGAGGAGATGTTGCTTTAAGGAGAATTATGTTTTGAATGGGACAGACTTGAGCACTGTTAAAAGCTGTGGAGAAGTGTTGGGAGCTGGTCATATGCTTGACAGGGAAGGCTCTCCAGGGTCTTTGATGGCAGGGCCTCAGCCCCCCCCCCCCCCAGCCTCCCAGAGGGGATAGAAACTAGGTGCATACGTGCTGCTTCAGCTTGAGAGCTGATAATTTGCAACATAGTGTTACAGAAAGCCAGTAAGCTAGAAACTAAAAGCAAAAAGGCTTTGCAAGCAAAAAAGGCTTACAAAGAAATGGCTATGTACTTACAGAGAAATGGCTATGTGCTTGAGATAAAGATGCCCTTGGACTAGGCTTGGCTGAGATAAACAATGTCTGATGTTCTCTTGTAATGACACACATGTATACTATAAAAGATAACTAATAAAGCTATTCGGGGCTGTCCTTATTGAGGGGCAGACAGCAGATTATTGAGTCTGTTTTCATTCCCACCGCTCGAACTCAGGAACTTTGTTCTGCCAGGCTGGACCTGGTACAGAGAAGAATATGGTTTAGAGTAGAAACAAGAGAAAAAGAGTAACTGACAATGTAATTCCTAATCCTGTCAGGGATTAGGAAGCCAAGTGTAGCAATTCAAGATTGGTTGCAGTTGGGAAGATGGACATTGCATTTGAATGAGAAGAGGAGAGAGAATGAGTACAGATGGGTGGAGATGTGTTCGGTCAGCCCCCCTCATCTTCAGGGGATGTGTTCCAAGATGTCCAGCAGATGCCTGTAACCTTGGATAGTACTGAACCCTACATATACTATGTATTTTCCTATAAACACATACCTATGAGACAATGTAACTTATAAACTAGGCACAGTAAGAAGTTAACAACCATTACTGGTAATAAAATAGAACAGTTGTAAGAATATACTGTACTCAAAGTTATGTGAATGTGTCATTAAGTAACATACCAGTGACTTGAGCAGACACATTGCCATACTTAGGTGATCTGATAATTGAGTTGGCTACTAAGTGACTAAGGGGTAGGTAGTATCTGCAACATGGAGACACTGTACAAAATGAGCAGGACACAGTGGGATGGCACAAGATTTCATCACAAATGTAAATCATCTGGATTGTTTATTTCTGGAATTTTCCAGTTAATATTTTCGGACCACAGTTGACTACTGGTGACTGAAACTTGCAGAGTAACTGTGGATAAGGGGGACTGCTGTACATCTGGCTTACATTTGCCCCTCAACTGGATTTTGAGCAATGTCTTTGAGCCAGGCACTATCTTAGGTGCTTGTGATGCACCAGTGAATGACACAAAGATCTTATGGAATTTATATGTTAATGTGCCTTCAATTTTCTCTGAGAATGCAAACATCAGGCTATTGATACGAGAAAGCTGTCAGGGAGTTGGGAATGATCAGAGAATGTAAGTCTCTGAGAATTCAAAAAAATCAATTAGATTAAATTTAATTAAGATCTAGTGAATCTGAAACTATGTACAATAAGGTTGTCATTGAGGGCAGGGCAGAGAAACTGGCCCTCCTTTTGGGGGCATTGTTGAGGCTCATTTGGATGGGAAAACCACTGTGTGAACTGTTGTGCTGCTCCCTCCTGCTGAGCTTGGCTCCTAGGCAGGCATAGGTCTAGAAAAAGCAAAGTAAGGTTCAGCCTTTTATGAGCTTACCAGCTCATAAGAAAGAGGTGTTACTTCTGTTGGACCCTGCAGATTGTTGATTTGTTAACATTGACCTCATGGCCAACAATACAGTAACTCATGTTTAAATGAACCTTATCTAGCACATGTATTTTCACCATAAGGCATATTCAGCTTTGTTGTATTTATGAATGTTAGTGCCACTTCCACACTACACTTTGGAGCCATTTTAAACAGGGAACTCACCAACAAAAAGCACAAAAATGTGGAAAACATGGCACTAATTAGATCATGAAAAAGAAGCTTGTTTAAGACAGCTGAAACAAAAAGGCAGAGCAGAGCCATGTTGAACCTCAGCTAATGCACATATCACATGATTCAAATTTTTTCTATGTATGTCTGTGAATGGGTGCAAAAGTGCTACAAGTATTGATTTGGGGGTTACAAATATAAACTCTGGATAATAAGGAATCATTGTATGTTGAGAGATTATTAATAATTGTTTGAGTCATGATTTTACTATTTCAATGAGCTTTTTATAATTTTAGAAAATAAAATGAACCTCTTTGCCCAAATTAAAATTTTTGTCTCAGATTTTAAAAAGATTTATTTTATTGTTTTTGACAGAGACAGAGAGAGACAGAGAGAAGGGGGAGGGACCAGAGCAGTTTCCATAGTTGCACATCATCAGTTTTTCGACATGGTTTCAATCCACATGGGTGGGCAGGGGCCACACAGGGCATGAACTGGGCTGGGGGCCTCCCACATGGGAAGCATGCTTCCTCACGCCAGGGGCCGAACTGGGGGCAAAAACCAAACTGGGAGCCTCCCACGTGAGAAGCACATCCCAGTTCAGCATATGGGTCTGCATGGGCCAGGATCAGAATTTGGTCTTCGGTCCCCAGGGCTATAAAGAGAGTGATTAACTCACTGAGCCATCCTGGCTTCCCTGACTGTCTTAGATTTTATTGTGGCTAGTGCTCATATTGCTATTCTTTGTTTGCTTATTTATATTTTTTATATACCAGAATTTTGTTTCTTGAAACAATAAGAGAATCACCATCATAAAACAAAAAATAAATTAAATAACATTTGTTGTTATAATTGCTTTGGCTAATTTAATTGTGCTACCTTTTTTTTGATGTTAGATCTTATAGTTTTTTTTTGAGATTTCTCTGTTTTCTTTTTCTTGCCCTTGTTATATAGATCAGAATTTCTCTGTTCATATTTTTTTCCTATAGTTGCTTGAAAATTGTGATGACGTTAGCATTCAATTGCTGTTGTTTTGATTGAACATTGAGTATATGCCAAAAATAGTATAAAACATGAGGAGATAAAGAATAATAATGTAATGAACACCCTTGTACCAGTCACTCAATTCCATACATAGAACATTTCTATTAAAATTGAAGTGCCATGTGCTTCATTCTAATCCTATCCTGAATTTCCCTTAGAGGTAATGAGCTTAAATGTTGTGCTATATCATTCTTCTGTTTTTCTTTTTCATTTTACCACATATATTTATATGTCTAAACAACATCTTCTTTCATATTACGTGCTTTTAATTTCATATCAATGGAATCAAACTATATGTGTTTTTCTGTGACATACTTTTTTTGACTTACTGTTATGTTTTTGGGATTCATCCAGGCTGATGTATTTAACTTCATTTTTATTAAAAAATAAATACATAATTAATTTATCTAATCTACTACTGGTGGAAATTTGTCTTGTTGTGTTTTGTTTTGTTTACCAGTGCTATAAATGTTCCTGTATAAATCTCCTCAAGCACAGGTATAAGGCTTTCTCCAAGGTATGTTCCTAAGAGTGAAGTTGCCAGATTATAAGGTATAATAAGTATCTTCAACTTTCCTAAACAATGACAGAGTGTCCTCAAAGTCTTTCTTTCCTTTTGTATGAAGTGCCTTTTATGTCTCTTGCTCACTGTCTTTTAATTTTGAGTTGTAGGAAGAAGATGGATGGATGGATGGATGGATGGATGGATGGATGGATGGATGCATATTTTAACACTGTGAGTCAGTTATACGGTATGTATTGCAAGTATCTTCCAGTTTCATCTGAACTTTTTACTTTTATTGATGTCTTTTTAAAATTTATCTTATAGACATTTACATAATTCTGTAAAAATCCTATTGTAATTTATTTAATCGTCATATTAACTTAATGGTCTGTTATCAACCTCACCTTCCTTTGAGGAAAGAGAGGCAGAGAGTGTAAGTAATGTGCTCAAATTCACATGGTAGCAAGTGGCAGAGTCAGGATTCAAACTCAGGGCATTAGTCTCTAGAGTGTGAGATCCCATCCCTATTGTGTGCAATTTCTCTATGGTCAACAGAAAAAGAAATTAATTCTAATATATCCAAATTTACAAATCTTTTTCTTCAGCAATTAAACTGTCTATATCTTTTTTAAGAACTTCCTTATCTCGATACCATAAATATGGTTTTCTGGACTCTCTCCTGAGAGTTTAATAATTTTGCCTTGCATACTCAAGTTGTTAATTTGTTGAGAATTGTGTGTGTGTGTGAATATGTGTGTAGTAAAAGATTTAATTTTATTTTTTTCCATAAGCATAACCAATTGTTAAAATGTTAGCCTTTCTCTCTGATGTATAATGCCATCTTTGTAATACACATAAAATAAAAGCTACTATGTATAGTGAATTTAGTGATGAACAACTGGAAAATGAAATGGAAAAGTCTACCACATATAATAGTATAAAAACAGGAAATACTTAAGGATAACTTTAACAAAATAATATGTGATAGAACTATATGATGGAATCTTCAAACATTGCTGAGAGAAATTACAGAAAACCTAAATAAAAGAAGGATCAGAGAGGATTCAATATTGTTTTTAAGGATCAGAGGATTCAATATTGTTAAACTTTCAGTTCTTCCTTAATTAGTCTACAGTCTCAAAATAAATTCAATTAATATTGCAGCTATCAGTTTTATGGAAAGTCACAAGCCAGTACTAAATTTTATTTTCAGTGCTTTTTGGCTAATCATAATTTCTATCTATTATTGATGATTTACAGAAAAACAATTAAATTCTCTATATTGATTTTTTTTAGCAAACTTGCTAAACTCTTATATTCATTCTAATAATATGCAAACAGATTTGGGGGATTTTCTATAGACAATCTTATGAGCTCTAAATTATGATAGCTTTATTTCTTCCTACCAATTCTTATGCTTTATAAATCTCTTTCTTGCCTTACTTCATTGGATAATATTGAATAGAAGTAGTGATAGCAGGCCTTTTTTCTTTTCTTTATCCTGTTCCTAAACACTTTTCATATAAAGTATGTGCTTATTACAACCCTACCTTCCTTTCTTTCTTTCAAGATACCATTTATTAAATTAACAAAATTTCTTTCTATTTCTAATTTGTTCAGGAGTTTTTTAAAAACAAACATAATAAATGTATACTTAATTTCATGCAACATCCTTTCTAAATCTATTCAGATCATTTTAATATTTTTCTCCTTTAGTAATTTTTCTCTTTTCCTTTACTTATTTCTTGTCTAATGCTCCTTCTTGCTTTATGTAGATCTGAGTTTCTGACCCATATTGTTTTTCTTCTCTAAAGAATTTCTTTTAACATTTCTTGCAAGACTATTCTACTGACAACAAATTTCCCCAATTTTTGTTTGTTTGAGATTTTGCAGCATACAGAGTTCTAGGTTGGTGAGATTTAAAAAAAAACCAAAACATTTTAAATAGTTCACTCTCCTCAGTACTTGCTTACATGGTTTCTTAAAAAGTCAGATATTCTTATCTTTGCCCTTTTAGGTGAGGTGATTTTTCCTCCCTCTGACTTCTGTCAAGATTTTTTTCTTTATTTTTGATTTTCTGCAGTTTCAATACATGCCCAGGTATAGTGTTCTATTTTATAGTGTTTTGGTTTCATTTTATGTTGTTTTTGCATTATTTCTGTTTGGCATTCTCTGATCTTCCTTAATCTGTGTGGTGTGGTATCTGACATAAATTTTTGGTTCAAATATTTTTTTCATTTCTTTCTCTTCTTTCTGGTATTCCTATTATGTGTAGGTAAACATTTTGTAATTGTCCCACTGTTCTTGTATATTCTATTGTGTTTTTCTTTTTTCAATCTTTTTTCTCTTTGCTTTTCAGTCTCTATTCACATATTCTCAAGCTCAAGGATTCTTTCCTTAGTCATGTCCAGTCTACTAATGAACCCATCAGCAGCATTCTTCATTTCTGTTAGAGTGCTTTGATCTCTTGCATATCTTCTGATTCTTATCATTTTCATCTCTCTACATATATTAACTGTCAGTTTTTGCATATCATGTACTTTCTCCATTAGAACCCTTAGTATTTTAATCATAGTTATTTTAAATGGCCACACTGGTAATTCCAGCATTCCTGCCATTATGATGCTTGTATGTCTTGTCATTTTTGGTTGGAAGCTGGACATGATGCAGTAAATAGGCCTTTGTTATGTAGTGGGGAGGTGTGGAGAGAGGAAACACCCTATAGACCTGTGAGAGGTCTCAGTCTTTTTTTTTTATTATTGTTAAATTTAATGGGGTGACATTGGTTGGTAACAATCAGACAG
>PVKE010023088.1:0-12209 GCA_004027555.1 Craseonycteris thonglongyai
TAATAATACTGTTAATACAAAAGAAAAGAAGCTACCGTATGACACTACCAAATATTCAAGCTAACTGACTGTGTTCTTCGATGAGTCGAGTCGTAACTGTTGCGTTCACGCGTTGCGTCCGGTGACAAGTGTAACACATAAGTCAAAATGTATTGTCTGGGTGGGCGGAGATCACAGTGTCAGGCTGTCAGAATTCTAGTAATCTGTGACCTTGGCAAATTCCCAGAATGCATTAAACTATTGCTAGAAAGTTTTGTCTTCTACAATCGCTTCAAAGTCCATGGTACATGGAATTCCACCCCAGACATTGCGAGCGATCGACGATCGACCAAAATTGGCCTCGCGATCGATCGGTCGACCGCGATCGACTTTTTGGCCACCCCTGTAATAGACCATGCTGAGGTTTGACTTTTCCTTGGCTTGAATAGTTCACTATGTGTGAATTCTTCTTCAGTTCTTTTTGGCCAGGCACAATTAAAGTTCTCCCATCTGGGGACAAACAATGGATCAGTGTAAACAATGCAAACACAGGCATTTCAGTGACATGAGAAAAAAATAACTTCAAATTTTCTAAGAAACCCCACAATCTCTCAACTTTCAAGTTGAAATCTAGACCCCAATTTGATAGGCTCTGTTATAGGATAAGGGGCTCAAAATGTTTTAAATATGAACATCACAGTTTCTCTTGGTGGTTCATGCCTTTTTTTTCTAGCATCCTGTTTCACTTCAAAAGTGCCCTCATTTGGATGATAAAGTATAGCCCCAGTCCTGGCATAGAGTTTTAAGATCAGGAAAGACCTGTGCCTTAGCTGTAGGAGTCAGGAAACAAAGAAGTTAAGACCATTTACAGACATTTTATAAGCTTCTTTCAGAACCTTATCTAGTCCAATGAGTGAAGCTTTCAGTTTAACCAAACTTCAGACACATTCTAATCTCCTGTTGTGACTCAGGAGCCTCAAAGGTTCCCCTACTCCCCATTCTCAAAATACCACCTCAAAACACAGGCTGTAAGAAACAAAAGCAAAAGATTTTATCACCATTAGAATCCTGTTTTCTGAAAACATACAAGGTCATTTTAGGGTAGGAAAAATGAAACTTTTACATTCACTCAGAAAAGTTGGAAGACAGGATAGCAGGGTTTTTTTTAACTGTATGACATAATTTGGCTAATATCGTGTGCTCATTGATACACAATAAAATGATTCCTTACTGTCAAGTCTGAAGACCAAGTTCAGTTGCCAGCATGACTTCTGATAGTTCAGGGTTAATAATATAAAAAATGCCACAAAATAGTGATTTTTAAGGAGATGAAGATGGGGAAGCTGGGATGGCTCAGTGGTTTAAGCGCCCACTTTGCAGCCACGGGGACCGAGGATCGAATCCCGGCCCTGGCCCGTGTGGATCCATATGCTGAACTGGGGAGTGCCCCCAGTTCGGTTCTCGCCGGGGTGAGACCCTGGCCCAGTTCCTGCCCTGTGCAGTCTCGCCCACCTGTGGAATGAAACTATGTGGAAAAACTGATGATGTGCAACTATGGAGACTGTTCTGGGCCCTCCCCTTCTCTCTGTCTCTGTATCTCTCTCTGTCAAAAACTCAAAACAAAATAAATCTTTAAAAAACAAACAAAAAAACACAACAAAAAAAAAGGAGATGAAGAAATATTTCTCGGGGAAGCTGGGATGGCTCAGTGGGTTGAGCACTTGCTTTGTAGCCCTGGATACCAAGGATCAAATCCCGGCCCCAGCTCGTGTGGACCCATATGCTGAACTGGGGTGTGCTTCCCATGAGGGAGGCCCCCAGCTCAGCTCTCACCCTGCACAGCCCCCACTCACATGTGTGGAATGAAACCATATTGAAAACTAATGATGTACAACTATGAAGACTGCTCTGGGTCCTCCCCCTTCTGTCTCTTCCTGTCTCTGTCAAAAATAATAAGTCTTATAAAAATTTAAAATATTTTTAAAAAAGGAAATATTTCTCTAAGAAATATATAAAGTATTCTGTGTGTGTGTTTACTGGACCAAATCCAAGAACGAAAATGGTCCACAAACTGAAATTTGCTGAGATTGGTCTTTTGAAGTGATAGTATGAGAGCATTCTGGCAACCTTCAGTCCTCACTCCTTCAGAAGGTGACTCTTATTAGCATTATTTCATATTTATCAAACCCCAACTGGGGCAATTTGTCATAACAGACAAAGAAAGGAGAGGGGAAGAGCACCATATGCCCATGGCCTATGTGTCAGAGGCATTCAGTGTGCCAAAAATGTCTTAAAAGTGCTCGATCAGAAGTTTTAGCAGGTTCCACATGATTTTAAAGGATATCATTGTCCCAAAGAGAAATCAATTCAGCTCAATAAGCATCATCTATTCTCAGCTCATCTAAGTATCTATTGGATACTTAGGGTATACAAAAGTAATAAAGTTGGATTCCTATTCTAATAGGCTGTTCTCTAAGCTAAATTATTTTGAGTACAGCCATCAAAAAATTTGCCATATTATCTACATTTTTACTTACTCAACACTTTTCTAACATTGTTACTTAGTCAATAATTTTCTTTTATCTCTACCTACATTCGCCATGTCCTAAAGAGTATCTGGGAAATCAAGGACTTGATGTTATATCTATGAATATCTATCTATCTATCAATCATCATCATCAGTCATCGATCCTAAATCCTTGTGTGTACATATTTCTAATGTATATTTTTAAATAAATACAACTAAAAAAATTTTCAAATTGTCTTTTTCTTGGGTTATCTAAACCTTTGCACAAATCTATGGGAATGATAATAGTAAGGAATACTCAAAGAAAACACTTTGCAAGGGCAGAGTATGCCAGATGATAGAGGTAAAAGAAGTGTTATAGGAAATAAGAGGAAGAAGAGTTTAATTCTGATTGGGTGCATCAGTGAGGCCTATTTAGAAGATATTGGATTTGATGAGGTTTTAAAAATATCTAAGTCTGTAATTTTTCTTAAACTAAAAAACACGGCAAAATGATAAGATTTCACAAAGCTTGGTGGTAAGTGCACAGATACTCCTATATTACTCTCTTCTCTGTTTGCTCAAAATATTTCACGATAACAATAATAAAGTGTGATTTGGAGAAAAGAAAAGCATTCCAAGCAGAAGAGAACATATGAGTGGAAGCACAGAATCCTGAAATTCAGGCTGGGTTTCTGGTTCTATTGAAGGTGAGTCCTGAAAAATAAGGCTGAAAAATTACAATGCAGTCAGATTATGTAGGATCCTGGCTAAGTAGTCCTAAAATATCAGTAGGTGAGGGAAACCCCTGAGGTGTTCTGATGAATAATGTATGGTCAGAGCAACAGATTAGGAATAGAACTTGTAAGGAATCAATTTAAGGAAGCGACATGGGAGATCGAGTGGCTAATCAAATGCGAGCCTTTATTGGGGGGGGGGTGCTCCTGGGCGACATCCTTCAATGCGAAGAATGTGCGCGTGGGGAAGGGAGTGAGGGGGTTATATAGGGCTCTGGGGTCGGGGAGAGGCGAATCAGGTTGCCAATGGAAGTCCCGCCTTTGAAAGTTCCCAGGCAGGTTACAGCCACGTAGAAAGTCCCCCTTGCCACATCCTATTTGCCCGGGCCCCCGAGACCCACCGACCTTACATTCCGACCTTTTTTGGTATAAAAGGGGCTTCGTTCTGTCTCAAGCTACTTCCTGCGGGACAGGGGCGATGAAGGGAGGTCGGCGGCTGGGGGTTCGGTTGGAAGCCAGGCATATGGATGGAGAAGCATTTAGTTGATAGCAATTCAGACTTCCTGCATGCTGCTGTGGATGTGTCCCAGGGCTCCTCCGCCCTGCCTGTAGTGACAAGGGCGGAAGCCAGAGAAATGCCCACAACCATAGGGAAGCAGATGACCTTCCTCCCTTGGGTTGAGGGTGGAGCTGCGAGTGGGAAAAATTTTCCGACTGTAAAAAGGAAGTTGAGGAACCAGGGCTATGGGATGCAAGGGAAGTTGGAGGGGGCATTGATGCTTTTAAGGAGGGTCTGATTACATCAGAAGAAGTCTCCTCCCAGTGCTGATCATTGGTTAGACAGTGCTGGTCAGATTGCAGAAGGGCATGGGGGAAGAGAAGCTGACATAGCAGAGAGAGATTTCAGCGAGTCAGTCCTGAAATAAGGAGATTCCCTTAATGAGGGTGAGGGGCGGAGGGCCCAGAGGTGTTGAAGGTTTGACAGAGAGGGACGGCCGCCAGAGGGGGGTCGGCCAAAGGAAGTGAAAAAGAAACAGGTTACCTGCCCCAGTCAGATTTAGAAATTGGGTACTTTGACAGATGAGGGTGAGCCAGGAAAAAGGGTTCACTTTACCTATGTCATCCCCTGATTCAGAGGGGAGCTGCTGGTTTAGGGTGAGTTTTATTTTTGATGGAGCCTGCCTGGCAGGTATGGCGTGATTCCTTGGATTGGTCATAAGGGAAGCAGAGGGCAGGCGAGCCAACAGGTCTGGATATAGATTCAAAGCCTGAGAAGCGAATAGAGAGCAGGGATTGACAGCCCTGAAGGGGCAGTAGGCTATGTTGGGCAGAAATTGGGTATGAGTGGCTCCGCCAGCCTTCCAAGTTTTGCTGAGCATAGAAGTGCCAATGGAAGGGATTGAGGGAAATCCTGTTGAGGGATGGAGACATGTCATAGTCCCCAATTAGAGAACACAGATTAGGAACAGACAGATGATTGAACCGCATTCATAGGGGGTCCAGTGGGTTGGAGCTGCAATGGTGAGGAGGGAGGACAGGATGAGAGAGACAATCTCAATGGCTGCCAAAAACCAGGATGGGCAGATAGTGGTAGCAGGCATCAGACCGACTGGGGGGACAGGTCCGTTGGTTCAGGGACTGGTGAGGCGGCTGGACCCTGGCAGGAGAGTTTCAACCTGGTTGGGTTTAAGGGGTGGGATGACCAATTTCCCTGGTCAGGAGCCAGTTTCAGGCGAGAGACGTGATACCAGGAAGGGTGGCCCAAGAGTTTGGCAGCGGTGGGGGTGGTAAGGACAACAATGTGCGGTCCTGTCCACTGGGGTTTCAGAGAGCAGTGTTGGAGTTCCTTAAGAAAAAAACACTGTCCCCGGGTTGCAGGGGAAGAGAGGAGGAGTTGGGGCCACTGACTGCTGGCAGGTGGCGGTCAGCGTGTTCCCTGAGGAAGTGACGGAGCAAGGACGGGTAAGGGAGGTAGGAAGCCAAAATGAGGGGCTGAACCGGGAGGTCATGGTTAACGAGGAAGGGCCAACCATAGAGCAGTTTGAAAGGGCTGAGGCCAGTGGGGGCCCGGGGAGCCTCCCGAATCCTGGTCAGGGCCAAGGGAAGGAGATTGGGCCAAGAGGCCCGGAGCTCTAGCTTTCAGGATCCCCTTAGCTCGCTCCACCTTAATGGAAGATTGGGGGGGTGGTAGGGGATGTGCAGTTTCCAGGTGATTCGGAGGCCTCCCGAGACCTGTTGTACAACCTGAGCAGTGAAGGCCGGGCCGTTGTCTGACTGGATGAAGTCAGGGAGACCAAATCGCGAAATGACTTGTTCTAGGAGGATGGTTGTCACCATATCTGCAGTTTCCTTAGTGGTAGGAAAGGCCTTGATCCAACCTGAAAAGGTATCAACCATAGTGAACCAGTATTGAAAATGTCTGACTTGGCATGTGGGTGAAGTCAATTTTCCAGTCCTTGCCAGGCTGATGTCCGTGCATCTGATGAGTAGGGGTCCCGGCTGAGTAGGTGGGGCAAACCGTATGGCCTTTTGGATTAGCATCCCTTAGTCCTGGAAAGTGAAAGAGAGGGTCCAGAAAGCGGAACATTGCCTTCGGAACAATGTGTAGGGAGTTGTGGACATCAGACAGGAGGGTTTCAGCCTGTGCCTGTGGGAGAGCAATTTTATTATGATAAATCCAGCCCTTAACTGCCACATGGCTATTCTGCCGTAACAAGGTGGCTGTTTCCTCAGGGGAGTAGGCAGGTTGAATAGGGGTGGTCAAGAAAGGCATGGGGGCAGGGAAAGGACCCGAGGTGAGGGAGCGGGCCACGGAATCGGCCTATGAGTTGCCTGTGCCATCGGATCCCCAGAGGATTGGTGCCCCCTGCAATGGATAATTGCCATTTTGGAGGGTAGCTGGAGGGCTTCAAGGAGTTTAGAGAGAAGGGTGGCTTTTTGAGAGGTGGTACCCTCAGGCAGGGGGTTGGCCTCATGTGTGGAATGGCCCAGGGCCGAGCAGGGAACTGCTGTCCACAAAAAGAGTGAGGTTGGGGTGTTGCAGAGCGGGGTGGTCAGAGAGCCCCTGGTCGGGGGGAGCTCAGGGCCTCAATGGCCTGAGGGCAGGAGTGTGAAGAGTGGGATAGGTGGGCAGTGGCTGGCAAGAGGGAAGCTGGGTTAAAGGGAGGGGAAGGATATAGGGAGGTGGTAGGTCTTCGATGAACAGGAGATGGAATTCCTGGAGCCTGGAGGGACCTAAGAGAGAGAGACATTTGTGTCCCAAAAGGTCCGTCAACCTGTGGGAGAAAATACTGAGATAGGCAGAGCCAGGGTGAGTTTTAAAGCTTCTTTGGTAAGCTCAGCTGCAGCTGCCAAAGCCGGGAGACAGGGCTGCCATCCCCGGACTGTGGGGTCCAGCTGTTGGGAGAGGTAGCCAGTGGCCGATGTGAAGGGCCCGTGGGTTGGGCCAGGAGGCCGGTGGCTATGCCATGGCATTCATCTGTGAACAGATGAAAAGGACGATCGGGGTTAGGTAGCGAAAGAGGAGGGGACGAGACCAAGGCATCCCTGAGAGCTGTGAAAGCTCGGCGGATGTAGGAGGGGGAAGTGAGTGGTCCTGAGGGTGCGTCCTTGGCTGCCAGGTAGAGTGGTCAGGCGAGAAAGGCAAAGTTGGGAACCCAATGGTGGAAGAACCCAACCAGCCCCAGAAAAGAAAGAATCTGATCTGCTGTTTCGGGCGGTTGAAGCTCTCGGCTGGCCTGAGTGCAATCAGAGTTAAGGCTTTTGGATGTCGGGGTGAGACAGATGCCTAGATATGTGACAGAGGCAGAGGGCAGTTGGGCCTTGGCTGGAGAGACTCGATAGCTGTGTGAACCCAGATAATTAAGGAGAGAGGCAGTGTGCTGGGGATGAATTCAGAGAAGGGCTGCATAGAAGGAGGTTATCCACATATTGAAGTACAGTGCTTGGATTCAGGGGGCAGGAGGTGAGATCCCAGGCCAGGGCCTGCCCAAACAAATGTGGGCTGTCCCGAAAGCCCTGGGGAAGAACTGTCCATGTTAGCTGCTGAGCTGCATGGGTGTCTGGGTCCTCCCAGGTGAAGGCAAAGAGGAAGTATGAATCTGGGTGTAGGGGGACTATGAAGGAAGCATCCTTAAGATCCAGGACAGTGAAACGAGTAGTGGACGGGGGTATATGGGAAAGAAGAGTATAGGGGTTAGGGACTACTGGATGAAGGGGGACCACAGCCTCATTAATGAGGCGGAGGTCTTGAACCAGGCGGTAGTCCCCTGAGGACTTGCAGACTGGCAGGATGGGGGTGTTGCAGGGGGAGTCAGTGGGGATAAGGAGGCCTTGGCCAAGGATCCGGGAAATGAATTAAGTCCCCTGTGGTGGGCCTCAGAAATGGGAAATTGAGGACGAGAGGGAAATTAGGTGGGGTCTTTTAGCCGGATGCGGACGGACTGGTGGTGGGTAGCAATGATAGGTCTGGAGGTGCCCCAGACCTTTGGGTCTACTTTGTCTGGAGGCAGCAGAGGATAAGGGGTTTGGGAGGTAACAGGTCCAGTTGTAGACTGAATGAGGGGGAGGAGGAAGTGAGAAGAGGAAGCTTTGGGGGAGAGCTGGAGCATGGCTCCCAGGTGGTAGAGAATGTCCCTGCCGAGGAGGGGGACAGGACAGGAGGGTATGACCAAAAAGGAGTGGATGGCCCTCTAAAGAGCAGGAGAGGGGAGAGAGGGCGTCCCATCGATACCCATGATCGAGACCTGGGAAGGGAGGAGAGGCCCGGAAGAAGTAGGCAGAACAGAGTAGGTAGCCCCCGTGCCCACCAGAAAGGAGATGGACTCACCCGCTACCTGCAGCGTTACCCTGGGCTCGGCAAGGGTGATGGGGTCCTCGAGTCTGGGCATCGTCAGTCGTTGGCCAGCCCCAGGAGTTCGAACGAAGCCATGGCCTGGCCTGCCTGCCCCCCACGTAGAGTCGTGGAGGGCGGGGCGGCCAGGGGGCAGGCGCTTTTCCAGTGGTCTGGTTGCTTGCAAGCAGGGCAAGGCTTGGTGGGCGGCCTGGGGCAGGGGCACTGATGGGACCAGTGGCCTTCTTTGCCACATTTGAATCAGGCTCCAGGCGGAGCACTGCGTTTCGAAGGTTTCCCAGGTTCCATCCGCTGGAACCAGCCGGCCTCAGGGCAGCTGCTAGGGCTTGGGTTTGGAGCGCCACCTTCTGTTGCATCGAGCCGGCCGGCTGGATTCGGCTACTTCGTCCCGGGCGGAAACATTTTAAATGCCATATTTACCAGGTCTCTGGCAGGGGCCTGGGGTCCCTGTTTTGCCCGTTTAATATCAGGGGCAGATTGAGTGCTAAAATAGGTAGCCAGTACCGTGGCCCCTGCAGGGGCAACTGGGTGCAGGCGGGTATAGAGGGTTAGAGCCTCAGTGAGGCGGTTAAGAAAGACTGCCAGATTTTCGTCCGGGCCTTGAATCATTTATTGGTTATTTCAGGCGGCTGTGATGGCAGCGGCAGGCTGGTGGGGAGGTCCAGCCTCCCCGGAGTCACCATCTTTACATGAAGGGAGGGGGGCTTCCCTAAGGCGGGAACCACCATCTTTACACGAAGGGAGGGGGCTTCCCTAAGGCGGGAACCACCATCGTTAACAAAGGGGAGTTAGAGGAACTAACTCAAGGGAGAGGAGGGAGTGGTGGGTCCAGACGGGACCGGTGGAGCAGGCTGGGTTGGCCCAAAGTATGGAGGAGGAATGGGGGAGTCAGGTCTGAGAAGAGGGGAAGTGAGAGTTTCTGGGGGTTCGGAGAGCGGTGAGGGGTCAGAGTCCAGAGAGTGGTTGGTTGAGAGAGGCAGAGGGAAGGACAGGGAGAAGGATGGGAGCACAAATCCCAGTGTCGTTAAAAGTGCCTGAACATAAGGAACCGCCGAACATATGCTCGTCCTGTACCTTTAATTATTCGAGATCAGTGGGGCTGTTGAAAGCAAAAGTCCCCTCAGGGGGCCAAATGGACTGATTATCCAGAGGATATTGAGGCCAAGCCCAAGTAGAGAGAAACAGGAGCCTGTTTACGGCGGAGTTCCTCGGAGAGTCCGAGATTGGCAGGATTAGTGAGGAGACACCTCAGGGGCGTCTTCGGGTCGGATTTGGACTTGGTGTTCCCCATGGCCAATCAGTCTCAGAGTGGCGAGAGAGAGAGATAGGCGTCCCTAATCCCTGGTCTCTGGCCCCGGATGGAAACGGAGAGGTGCCTCAGACTTGTGAGTTCACCTCGCCGAGAGGACGAGCGGATGATCTGGACGTCTCCAGAGTATCCGGCGTCCAGAAGGACAACGGGGGGTCCCTGACACAGCTGCGGTTAAACGGACAAGGACCCTAGTGGGCTGAGACTGGTACGCCAGGGGAAGGTGGGACTTACCCACAACAGACGGATCGAGTGCCCGATCGGCGGTCCCTGGTCGTTCCCAGAAGGGAGAGGAGCAGCTCACGTGGTCGCCCGCGGAGTCTATCTCCTCCTGGGTTTCGGCACCAAATGTAAGGAATCAATTTAAGGGAGTGACATGGGAGATCGAGTGACTAATCAAATGCGAGCCTTTATTGGGGGGGGGACTCCCGGGCGACATCCTTCAATGCGAAGAATGTGCATGTGGGGAAGGGAGTGAGGGGGTTATATAGGGCTCTGGGGTCGGGGAGAGGCGGATCAGGTTGCCAACGGAAGTCCTGCCTTCGAAAGTTCCCAGGCAGGTTACAGCCACGTAGAAAGTCCCCATTGCCACATCCTATTTGCCCAGGCCCCGAGGCCCACAGACCTTACAGAACTCTGGGAGAAATTTGCAAGATGGGAGAACCCAGATTTGGAAGGATCTTACAATAATGATACAGGAGAAAAGATGGCGGTCTCTCTAAGCTCCCTAACATCTTGATTGCTCCTTTGTTCTGCCTGGTTGCATCCTGTTTTTATTTTTAAAAGATCCATTTGCACTGGACAGTGATAGTTCCTCCTTCCTATCCCAGATCCTTTGTAGTCTCATGCAACTATGTTGTACATAGACCAGGGGTTGGTAAACCTTTTCTGTAATTGGCCAGATAGTATAAATATTTTAAGCTCTGCAATTCATACAGCCTCTGTTGCAACTATTCAACTCTACTGTAGCAAGAAAAGCAGCCATAGACAATACATAATGAATGGATGTGGCTATATTCAACTACATTTGCTTATAGACACTGAAAGTTAAATTTCAGATAATTTTCACGTATCAATAAGAAATAGATATTTTGAAAAATGAGACCGATTAAGACAATAAGGCCATGACATTAACTCAGAAACAGAAAAGTATTTTATGACTAAATATTATGATGTAAATTAGCATAAAGAGAATGAAAAAAAAAGATTGAAATATGATTAGAAAAGGCTATAAGGAGAAAGTGAGAGAGAGGAAACAGGAGAATCACAGCTGCATTGCAACAGAAGTAGCACAGTTAAAAGAGAGAACTTTATTTAAAATAAACTGGGAGCACTTTACTGGAAGAGCATTTATTTTAGGAATAATGCTTTTAAAAGACTTGGAAAGTTGTAATCCAGGACTGCTACCCGTACACTGGTCATAATAAAGACTATCCCAAACTTTGTAAAGGACAATTTTGTCCACCTCTTTATACTTTTGTCTTAAATGCTTAGACTCTCACAAATGAAGTATCACAAACCCTCCTCAGGAGGGCTTGAAGTTTCAGGAATTAAAGCACATAGCAGTGTCTCTACTTTTAAGTGAGAAGTTTCTCCATTCATTTCCAGGCTCAATTCTGGGATAATTTGTGCTCCATCTTCTCTGTAAGCCTCACAGGTGGTGACAGGGGAAATATTTGGTTTTATCATTAAATGTCAAGAAGAGCTCTCATTTATAGAAAGAAGGGTTTAATATGCAGAAGGCACAGCCCCAAGGGTCTCCATGAAGGCCTCTGACTCATGTAAATGGATGAATGGATGGAAACACCACCTTTTAGCAATGCAGCCTAGATGACAAGAATGAATAATCAGAAGAATTAAAAAAGTATGTAATGATACATACATACTTGAAAAACTACTCAAAAGATCTTCCCTAAGGAACACAAGATATGAATTGTGATGATGCTAATCATGTCACTAAAAAACCAAACAAGTTCATGATCATTTAAATCACAAAGGAAGTTCTCTCTCTGTCACTGTATCTCTCTCTGTCAAAAATAAATAAATAAAATATATTAAATCACAAAGGAAGAATGTTTTTTTAATATTATTATATTTTATTGTTAAATTTAATGGGGTGACATTGGTTGGTAACAATCAGACAGTTTCCCAATGTACAACTCCACATCACATCACCCATGCATCGCATCATGTGCCCAGCTCCCAGAATCAGGTCCCCCTCCAACCCCATATATCTCATGCCCACTCCCCCCTCCCCACACAACTCGCCCTCCCCCCTCCTCCCTCCTCTCCAGGTAAACACCAAACCATTGAGTGTGTCCATAATGCTGGTGCCCTCTCCCACCTCCCCTCCCTCACTCCCTCCCCCCTCCTCCCCTTCCCTCAGGCAATCACCAAGTTATTGGGTGTGTCCACAGGTCTCTGTGTCTTTGTAACTTTCAGTTTTATATTCCACCTATAAGTGAGGTCATATGTTTCTGGATTCTTTCATTCTGACTTATTTCGCTTAATAAGATGGTCTCTAGGTCCATCCATGTTGCCAGAAATGACTGTATTTCATCATTTCTTATCGCTGAGTAGTATTCCATTGTGTAAATGTACCACATCTTCTTGATCCAGTCGTCTATCGAAGGGCATTTTGGTTGTTTCCATGTTCTGGCCACTGTGAACAGTGCAGCGATGAACATGCGGGTACAAACATCTTTAAAGATTAAGGTTTTCAGGTTTTTTGGGTAGATGCCCAGTAGCGGAATGGCTGGGTCATATGGTAATTCCATTCGTAATTTTTTTGAGGAATCTCCATACAGCTTTCCATAGTGGTTGTAG
>PVKE010023088.1:12309-25066 GCA_004027555.1 Craseonycteris thonglongyai
GGAGCATTTTTTCATATATCTGTTGGCCATATGTATGTCTTCACGAGAGAAGTGTCTGTTAAGGTCATCTGCCCATTTTTTAATTGGATTGCTTGTTTTTTTCTGGTTGAGTTGTACAAGTTCTTTGTATATTTTTGATATTAGCCCCTTATCAGAGGCATTGTTTGCAAATATTTTCTCCCAGTTGGTTGGTTGCCTCACAAAGGAAGAATCTTAATGAGTGTTATAATGTCTTGCAGAATTAACTAAAAAGAAAAGGTACAATTTCAATCCATTTCTGTAGTCTGAATAATATTTATATTCATCTTATATATAAAAATTTTTAGATTAAAAAAATTAAAATTTCCTGGGATTCATAGTAAGTATAGTATTAGCAAAACTGAATACTGTAATTATTTTAGCAACTAATTATTGTCATTTATGTGCTAGTCACTGTATAGATTAGTAAGACTCAGTGTCTATCTTCAAGAAGCTTACTATTTATATATATACACATACATACTTCAAGGGGAATATGTCAACCACAAAAATAGTTATAAGGAAGTTGGTAAGTAAGCAAGAGGTTCAAATATTTATGAGTTAGTAGGAGTAATGGATTATATCCTGTTGAGACAATCAGTAAAATTTTCATGAAGGAAGTAGAATTAGAGATGAAAAAATAGTAGAATTTTTATAATCTGGGATACAAGAAAAGGCAATCTCAGGCAGTGGGTATGGCAAAAGTAAAGGTACAAAAGCAGAAAAGCAAGAGAGGATTTCAGGAAATCGAGTAGCTACATTACCAGAGTGTGTGTGTGTGTGTGTGTGTGTGTGTGACACACATAAAAACTGTCCAGAAAGTATCCAGCCATGTAAACTTTCTCATTATATTGACAATGGCAGGATTTTTTTCTGGAGGTTGTTCCAATACAGTTATTTCTTTATTGACTAAAAACCCCCTCACCGACAGTGCCCTGTGAGCTGGTACATAGTTGTGATACAAGAGCCATGAATTGGTGAAAAGTTCAGGTCATTTTTGTCTAACTCATTGGTTCCCAAGCAGTGGTACATGTACACCTGGGGGTGCATGCTGAGCTGCTCAGGTTTGTGAAAAATAATTAGTAACAATATTTAACTGTGCTATGAATATTATAAAATTAAATCTGTGGTTTGTACTTTTAGTGTAGAAATTTTTATTTCTTTACTTATTGCTTCATTTCTGCTATTTTATAATACATTATGATAGGCACCGAACAAAAGAGTAGGTATTTTAAAACAGCAGTTTTATTTTTATTTTTTTATTTTTTAATGTTTTATTTTATTTTATTTTTATTGTTTTTGACAGAGAGAAAGAGAGAGATACAGAGACAGAGAGAGAACTGAACTGGCGGCGCTCCCCAGTTCAGCACATGGGTCCGCACAGGCTGGGGCTGGGATTCGATCCTTGGTCCCCGGCGCTGCAAAGTGAGCGCTTATTGGCTTACCACTGGCTTAACCCACTGAGCCATCCCAGCTTTCCCTAAAACAGCAGTTTTAAAAACAAGGGTATGGGGAAGCCGGGATGGCTCAGTGGATTGAGTGCTCGCTTTGAAGCCCCGAGGACCGAGGATTGAATCCCAGCTCCAGCCCAGGCAAACCCACATGCTGAACTGGGGAGTTCCCACAGTTCAGTTCTCTTCCTGCCTCTGTCTCTGTATCTTTCTCTCTTTCTGTCAAAAATAAAAAAATAATAATTACTTTAAAAAAAACACAAGGGTACAATTATAGAAATGGGTTTAAAATGGGTAGATACACAAGTGGAAAAAGTTAGGGAACCATTGGTCTAACTACACACAGTCTTTCTGTACTGCCAAATAGTCAATTTAGTTGATGTTTGTCCAGTTGGTACAAATCCATAATGAACAATCCCTTTGATATCAAAAAGGTTAGCAACATAGTTTTGACTCTTGATTTGGACTGATGGAACTTTTTTGGTCATGGAGAACTGGTTGACTTCCACTGTGCATTTGGACGCTTTCTTTCAGGGTCATATTGGTACACCCATGCTTCATCCCCAGTGATAATAGGGCCCCAAAACATTGTCTTGCCTCTCCAAAAGGTCATGGCAAATTTAACTCTCTTTTGCTTTAGTTCATCTGTGAGCTCCTTTGGGACCATTTTTTTTTTTTTATATCTTTTTATATTTATAGAGAGTAATTATTTTATCTTCAGTGCATATTTATTTCTATTTTACTTTTGACAGATAGAGAGAGAGACAGAGACAGCTAGAGAACCGAACTGTGGGAACTCCCCAGTTCAGCATGTGGGTCCTGCCTGGGCCGGAGCCGGGATTCGACCCTCGGTCCTCGGGGCCTCAAAGCGAGCGCTCAACCCGCTGAGCCGTCCCGGCTTTCCCCATTGGGACCATTTTTTCACACACCTTTCTCATGCCAAGATTTTCAGCGATGATTTTCCTAACTGTTTCTCTATTGATGTTTACTTGGTCTGCTATGCTTCTCGCAGTCAGCCAACAATTTTGGTGCACAATTCAACAAATTTTTGCAATGTTTTTGTCAGTTCTGCTTGTTACTAGCCACCCTGACCTCTCTTCATCAGTGACACTTTCTCTCCCCTCAGAAAAGCATTTACTCCATTTGCACACTGCCATTTTCTTCATGGTATTATCCACATCAACTTGGACTAACACGTCCTTGATGTCACTTTCGCTCTTGCCAAGCTTAGTGAGAAATGTAATGTTTGTTCATTGCTCTACTTCAAGCTCCTATGTTCTTGTGATAGCACTCAACAACATGCAACAACAATAATGAACACCACTCAACAAGACACCACCTCATGTCAACAGGAACACAGCTGTGAGACACTGATATACCAAGGTTATGAAACCTTACCAAGTTGTTTGTACAGTGCTGCCAAAGTGAATGCATGGTAGCCAGTTTGCAAACTTAATTGTCTGATATATATACTGGTATTTACATATATATTGGGGGTGCCAAAAAATGTATACACAATTTAAGAGATATTCTATATGTATTATTTTTCAAAGTTGAATTATGGTAGCAACAATGGAGGCATGAGTATGCAATAGAACCTCCAACACACCTAACAATTGCATGTATTTGTGATAAGTTTGAGATGCATAATAAATTGAAAGAGCATGTGTAGGGATACAAGTGGACACTTTGGTCAATGTTGCTGAAGCAGTTTGCCATAATGGGAAGTGTCTGGATGCTGATGGCAACCACTTTGAGCACCTCTTGTGCAGAAGTCAAACGTAACTTGTATTCATCTTTTGTTGTTAGTATATACTGAGTATTGCAATTTTAATAGTTTTTTCTTTTCTGTCTTAAAATGTGTATACAGGGTGCCAGAATGGCTCAGTGGGTTAAGCACTCACCTTACAGCCTCAGTGTCCGAGGATCAAATTCCTGCCACAGCCCATGTGGAAGCACATGCTGAACTGGGGTGTGGCCTCCCAGCTTGGTTCTTACCAGGGAGAGTGTCCCATGTGGGAGGCCCCTGGTTCAGCCCTCAGCTCATGAGGGCTTGCCTCCCAGGCAAGAGGGTCCTGGTTGTGTTCCCACCCTGTCCCTTCCCCGTCCCCCACCCGTGTGGAATAAAACTATGTCAAAAACTGATGATGTACACCTATGGACACTGATCTGGGCCCTCCCCCTTTTCTCTGTTCCTCTCTGTCAAAAATAATAAAAATAAATCTTAACAAAAAGAAATAGTTTTAAAAATGTGCATTCATTTTTTGGCATTGTGTGTGTGTATGTTCGGAAGGGGAGATGTAGGAAATACACCTGGAGAAGTAGGTAGGAATTAAATTGTAAGGAGCTTTTCATTCATTTACTCATTCAACAAACATTCACTGAGTAAATGTGTGCCTGGCACAGTGCTAAACACAGTGGCAAAAATATACCTAGGAGACTTGAGTGCTATAACCACATCATCTGTGTATTCATAGACTTTCACAACTAGACCTAAACATTCTTTTGATAAAATGAAGTCACATTATTTGTCTGTTCTCTAAATTGCATATCAAATCAGTCAAATTTGTCAACAGTGTTGGTCTGAATCCATGTGAAGAGAGATGCCTTCTCATAGGGCTTCAAAAGTAATTTTGAGGAAAAAATATATTTGTGACCAAATACACTTTCAAGTTACACTCTAGTTTCAAGGAACTAGGTCAGAATCTTTAGCTGGTTTGGAAGGATTTAACCTGTTCCTGTCTGGGAATACTGACTTCTGCAGCTTGTTCCACAAGAGGCTGGTCCTGCTCAGTTTGTCCCAGTGAGATTGGTATCGTGATGCTAATAATGGCCCAGTGGCTGACCCACTAGGCTAAGCAAATTTGGACTCTTATCAACCGGAAGCTGCTGCTAAAGAATTCCAAGGACAAATTCTTGCAGCTGTTTTCAGCCTTGAACATGATTAGAATATTAATCTATCAGCTGGAGGTGGCATACTCTGAGGATCTGTTGAAACTATAGGAACCCAGATTATAAAGTGGCAGATATGGGCATGCTGGCTATTAAAGAGGGTGTGTCTACATTTAAACACTTCGAAAAGGATATGTGAAATGACATTACAAACAGAAATGGAAGTAATTGAAATGCAGAGCAATTATGTAGATGATAATTCAAATAAAATGTAAGAATATATATTAGGGAAAAGGCTATAATAAAAGTTTACCACTAGCTCAAGGAATTATAATAAGGAGGCTTCCTAGGCTGAGTGTTAATTGGAAATAAGGTGAGGGTAGGAGCTTAAAAAACAATCTCATTTTAAAGCCTGAATCTGTGAACTCGCTGTCCTGAGGGTTTTAACTCAGGGCTGACATTAAACACTTCCGAACCTACTGCCAAACTTGTCTTTGCACCCAGGAAGAAGCACTGCAGGTCCTTACACAAAGCATCTGGCTCTTCTATAGTCTCACTGATGAAAACAAACTTACTTATTTTTTTATTTTTATACTAGCACTTACATGTTAGTCTTCTAATAATATATTGTCTCATAGTATCCAATCGCTGTCCTTACACCCCTTCAACCTGAAATGCAGGCCAATCAGGAAAGTGGCCTAGTTTTGATCCCCTACAGATGACGTATGAGCCATTTTATAAATCAAATTTATGCCAGGTGACTCTGTCTTATAAAGGAAGACATAGCAGAAACACCATTTATTTAATTCAGTCAATCAGTACTTGAGTGCCTATTATATTCTTAACAATGTGATTGATTCTGTTAGGGAGAAAAGTGTCCCAGGCTAACAGTCAGCGACACATGAGCAACACAATTAAATACGGAAAGGTATAAGACAATACCTGATTTGCTATTATCTTGCCTTTCTATGTACTGTGCTAAGAAGGCAACTTTGTCAAATTACCTTGCTACCATGGTGACAGTGACTAGGAAATGCACAGATCCACACATCAGGGTTACAGATTTCAGTATGGTTGTTTTTAACACATTAAGAGCCCAGGCTATTTTGTCTTGCTTACCGCTTGGCTCGTTATATCAGATTTCACCGAAATGCTGGCGACCGGAGATCTGTTTAGGTTGCAATAAGGCTGAATGTTTATATATAGAATATATTTACTGTGTGAATATTTATTATTTCAGCAATTTGTACAATGTATTATTTTAGAAATGCTTTATGTTCAGTCCACTTGTCTGAGATTCTTGTTCCAGTGCAGAAAAAGATTTTTCTTTACCCGTGAACATGAAAATGTCAGTAGAAGAGGAGCGTGAAAGTGATTCTAGTGAAATTATTTTTCCTAAAAAATGGGGTAGTTATTTTTTCATCATCAGACGAAGAGGATGAGAATACTGAAGAATGGCATGATCCGAGAGGTGATCAACCAAGGATTATATACCTTTCACCTGTCCGTCTGGCTTTAGGATTGAAGACTTGAATGCAAAGTCATGTGTAACAGTAGAGAATTGTTATTAACTGTTTGTGCCTAATACATTGTTTGAGGATATCGCCGCACAAACTTATAATGCGTTGCAACAACTAGAGGTTGGAAACTCGCAGCGTTTGTGCAGATGGACAATGACAAATAAAAATGAAATGAAACGATTTTGGGGGCTAATTCTATGGATGGGATTAGTTAGACTACCATCCTTATGTTTGTATTGGTCCCATAATCCTGCATATATGCAAAGTTTCCCACAGAAAATTATGTCCAGAAATAGATTTGAAATATTATTACAAATGCTGCATTTTTCAGACAACAGGGAAAGAAATGTCTCCAATCATTTATGCAAAATACAACAGCTGATAAACACCTTGGAAATAAATTTCAAAAAATATTATGATCCATCAGAAGTTTTATGTATCGATGAATCGTTGATACCATTTCGTGGCCACATTATATTTAGGCAATATTTAAAACAAAAATGCCACCAATATGGCATTAAATTATTTAAGTTGTGCTGAGGACCTGGGTACACGTATGCTTTTCGTGTATATACAGGGAAAACTTTGGAAAAAGAAAATACTACACCAACGAATATTGTAATGTCTCTTTGTAGAGATGTATTCAATAAAGGACACACATTGTACACAGACAACTGGTACACGAGTTTAGAATTGGCATACAAATTACTGGATAAAAATATTCATTTGATAGGAACATTATGTTCAAATTGACAGGGAAATCCTCAACAAGTAACATCAAACAAATTACAATGGGGAGAAATTATAGCGAAGGAAAACAAGGAATAACCATTTTAAAATGGAAAGACAAACAGGACATCTTTCTTCTACCAACAAAACATACATCAGAAATGGTGTGAAAGTAGATCAGGTCACCACTTGAAACCAAAAATTGTAGTGGGTTATAATACAGGAAAAGCAGCAGTTGACATATCCGATCAAATGAATGCCTACAATAATCCATTGCAAAAATCCATGAAATGGTATAAAAGCTAGACTTTGAGCTGTTACTAAATACTGCTTTTCTCAATGCTCATATTTTATATAAAAATATTACCAAGAAAAATATATGTATCACTGAATTTTGGAAGAAATTAGCTGTATATCTTACAAATTGTCAGTATGAAGAAATTCCATGTAGCAGTACTACAAATACACCTCAAAAACCTCATCACAAACAAAAAAAAACTGGAAAAGTGTCGAAAGTGCAAAGATATTGCAAACAATGCTACGAAGACAATGTGGCACTATTTGGAAGAGAAATTGCCAGAAAGTTGACTAAACAAGTTGTAACATGTTGTGAAACCTGCAAAGGACAACCATTTTCATGTGTACTGTGTTTCAATAAAACTCATTAAATTTTTTTTTTACTATTTTTTTTATTTTTGTATTCGTGATATCATCTTGAAATTATTTAAAATGTATTAATAGAATGTAATTTTTTAAATTTTATATCGTCAGTTAACATACAATAGCGCGGCCTGTACAAAAAATATACTATCAGTCACCGGTGACTGAACTGGTGCTTAACGTGTTAAATATGTAGTTTTCCAGTCAGATGAATAATTCCTAATACTGATCTCCAATTTTCCTTTTTTTTTTTTTTAAGATTTATTTCATTGTTTTTGACAGAGACAGAGAGAAGGGGGAGTGCCAGAGTATTCTCCATAGTTGTATGTCATTAGTGTTCAATATGGTTTCATTCCACACAGGTGGGTGGGGGCCGAGCAGGGCAGGAACTGGGCTGAGGGCCTCCTTCATGGGAGGCATGGCCCCTAGAGCCGGGGGCCCAACTGGGGGGCAAGAACTGAACTGGGGGCCTCCTGTATGGGAAGCACCCCAGTTCAGCATATGGGTCCCCACAGGCCGGGGCCTGGATTTGATCCTCGGTCCCCAAGGCTGCAAAGCAAGTGCTTAATCCGCTGAGCCATCCTGGCTTCCCCTCCAGTTTTCTTTATGGATACTCTGTATTCAAGTTCTTAAAGAAAATGGAACCAAGAGCAATGTGGACACATCCATGCTGACCCTGCATAGTTTGGGGGTTTCCCCATTGCTTGGGGAACAGCCTTTAACCTTCACGTGTAGTCTGGAATGACCTCATACTCCCAGTAAATTTATCCAATCCTTTAATACACAGGTATGATTCCTCAAGGTTACCCCATGGTCAAGAAAGAATTCTTGACAATCTCTTTAAATTCCTGTTTTATCTGTCTTGTAGTTGCTATGTTCTCTTGGCCCTGTCTCATCCTAGTTGTGACCACTGTCCTGTCCTCATTTATTTCCCACGCACCTTTATATACAAGTAGTTGTTTATAACAGACTATTATATTAAAAGTCAGGAAATAATATAATACTATAACACAGGACAGGCTATTTTCAACATCAGAAATTTCTCATGGGCCCTGTCTCCCATTTTGCTCACACTTCCTTCTCCATCTCTTTCTGAGTTCTTTAGGGCTAAATGTCTGTAATTTTATTATTCCAAGTAATGTAATTCTTGTTGTCAAACCCTCATCCATTTGGACTCACAACACCAAAAGGTCCATTTTTTTTTTCTCCTCAAACAAAAGTTCTATTTACCCCAGAAGTGAATTTTGCCAATCCCCCAGAATATAAACCAGCAGCTAAAAATAATATATTTTTTTAAAGATGTATTTTATTTTATTTTTTTGAGAGAGAGAGAGAGAGAGAGAGAGAGAGAGAGAGAGAGAGAAGGGGAGAGGGCCCAGAGCAGTCTCTGTAATTGTTGTACATCATTAGCTGTGACTTAGATTCAGTCCACACAGGTGGACGTGGGGCTGTGCAGTGTGGAAACCAAACTGGAGACAGTTCAGCATGTGGGTTTGCACAGACTGGGACCAGGACTTAATCCCTGGACCTTTCAGTTGCAAGGCAAGCACTCAACCTGTTGAGCTATCCCGGCATCCATAAAAATAGCTATTTTTAAGTTATTTTCTTCCCCTATTCACATGCTTTTTTGGCTTAATTTGTCCATTTGATCTGTACCTTTTTCCTTTTTAAAAAAAAAAGATTTATTTTATTGTTTAACAGAGACAGACAGATAGAAGGAGGGCCCAGAGCAGTCCCCATAGTTGTACATCATTTAGTTTTTGACATTGTTTCATTCCACACAGGTGGATGTGGGGCTGCACAGGGCAGGAACTGAATCGGGGCCTCCCACATGGGAAGCATGCCTCAGTTCAGCACATGGGTCCCTACTGGCTGGGGCCTGAACTCCATCCCTGGACCTCGTGGCTGCAAGGCAAACGCTCAACCTGTTGAGCTATCCCAGTATCCCCTGTAGCTTTTTTCTTGAGACTGTTTGAACTACAAATATTAGTTTTAGAAATATTTTGCATTATACATAAGACACTCATATGTTTGGGGAGATTTCTATTCTTTTCCTTTTTCCTTATTTATATTTTAATTGTTAAATTTATTGGGGAGAGGAAGCCTGGATGGCTCAGTGAGTTGAGCACTCACTTTGCAGCCCCGGGGACTGAGGATCAAATCCCGGCCCTGGCCCGTGCGGAACCATATGCTGAACTGGGGGTGCACCCAGTTTGGTTCTCACTGGGGTGAAGACCCCGGCCCAGTTCCTGCCCTGTGCAGCCCCATGCTCACCTGTTGAGTGAAACTATGTGGAAAAACCAATGATGTACAACTGTGGAGGCTGTTCTGAGTCCTCCCCCTTCTCTCTGTCTCTGTATCTCTCTCTCTCTCTCTCTCTGTCAAAAACAATAAAAAGAACATTTTATTGGGGTGATGTTGGTTGGTAAAAATTACATAGGTTCCAGGTGTACAATTCTACATTACATCACCTATGTGCTGCATTATGTACTCACCACCCAGAATCTGTTCTCTTTCCATCACCATATATTTGATGCCCCCTCCCTACTCCTCCACTCCCCACTTACCCTCAGGTAACCACTAAACTATTGACTGTCCATGAGTTTATGTTTCTTTGTTCCTTTCAGTTTTATATTCCACCTATAAGTGAAGTCATGGTTCTTGATTTTTTCAGTCTGACTTATTTCACTTAATCTAATGGTTTCAAGGTCCATCCATATTGTCACAAATGGCTGTATTTCATCTTCTTTTTATTTCTTAATTTTAATTTCTTTATACAAATTGCTGTATTTCATCTTTATATTATTTTTTATTTCAATTTTTTTATTGTTAAATTTATTAGGGTGACTTTGGTCAGCAAAAATTACATAGGTTCCAGGTAAACAACTCTATAGTACTTGGTCTATGTGTTACAATATGTGTTCACCACCCAGAGTCAGCTTTCTTTCCATCACCATATATATATTTAGCTCCCCCTTCCTCCTCTACCACCCCTATTTTTTTTTAATAGAACTCCTCATGAATCTGTGTGTCATCCTTGTGTAGGGGCCATGCTAATCTATGTATCATTCCAATTTTAGTACATGTGCTACCAAGCTAGTTCCTTTTTTTTTTAACTTCATCTTCTAAAAAGTGATTCCTCAAAGATTCAGAAAAGCGGGGAAGCTGGGATGGCTCAGCAGGTTGAGCACTCACCTCACATTGGGGTCTGAGGTTAGAGTCCTGACCCCAGGCCATGTAGACCTATATGCTGAACTGTGGGTGAGCTTTCCATGTGGGAGGCCCCCAGCTTGCAGGGGTGTGCTTCCCATATGGGAGGCCCCTGGCCCGGTTCCTGCCCTGCGCAGCTCCGTGCCCACCTGTATGGAATGAACCTATGTCGAAAACCTATGACGTACAACTATTGAGACGGTTTTGGATCCTCCCATCTCTCTCTGTCAAAACGATAAAATAAATCTTTAAAATATAAAGATTCAGAAAAGCTATAAAATGATTCAAGATTCTCGGATTGCTTTATAAGAAATAGGGAACAGAAGAAAAATTGGTT
Source organism: Craseonycteris thonglongyai (assembly GCA_004027555.1). Lineage (NCBI taxonomy): Eukaryota > Metazoa > Chordata > Mammalia > Chiroptera > Craseonycteridae > Craseonycteris > Craseonycteris thonglongyai. The sequence goes on from PVKE010023088.1 coordinate 23,127, forward strand.
CCCTATATAAAACTCCCTACTGTATCTGGCATTATCCATAGGGTCATTAATACATGCACACAGCACAATTTTCATAAAGGAAACCTTTCCACATTCAGTCACAGGAGTAGATGCTTGGGCAGTAACCACAGCTCTGCTTTAAGGATAAGAATCTTATCTCTGACTACAGGAAAATTTCCAAAGGTACTGAGTGCTGATTTCTCCGAGGCAGCCCTAAATTACATTTAAATGTCATCCCTAAAAGGAAGGTAACATGACAATAAGTAAATCTTCTTGTGAAGATGGATATCTCCCTTGGACAATCTCTCTCTCTCATCTGATGATACATATATCATAAGCCTATGCACTATGCAGAGAATCAGACTATGTACCATGGAAGATATGACACAACCATAATATAAAATTGAGATCCTATAAGAATTTAGAATTTAAAAGGTGAGAAAAGTCTTACTATACAGAAGTAATAATTATGGAATGAAAAACCAAATAGAATTCATTTACAGAGGTCTAGAACTTTAGAACTATAAGTATTTTAAAGATCAATCACTGATTTGCAAAGAAAAAAGCTCAGAAAAGTTAGTAGTTTACGTGAGGTCACTGTGAATTAGCACAGCCCAGGAAGAGATCACAGATATCTCTTTGTCTGCCTTACCACATGTAACAACTATTAAGCATCAGTTCTAAAGAAGGAGGTATACAGCTTGAGATAACACATGTGAAATGCCTAGCACAGTTTCTACAATCACCAGCTGTCATAATTATCACAATCATCCTCATTGTCATAATGGTTAAAGTTTAAATTTTGATATTAGCCAAACCTTGAAGTGAGTCCCAGTTCTGCCATTTAATGTGTTAACAGTAGATAAGCTACTTACCTTTTCTAAGCCCTAGTTTCTTCATCCATAAAATGTGAATAAAAATAGTGTCTACCTAACAGGATACCTGTGAGGATTTTATATAAACTCATTTGTATATATCTATGTAGAAACTGTTCAAATATTAGCTGTCTCATAATATTCATTGACCTAGCAAGGGCACATATATATATATGGAGTATCAGTGGAACTCCCCTTTGCCACACCAAAAAGAAAGCCAGAAAGTTAACATTTACTAAGCTTTCACTGTATAAAGATATCAGCACACAAAAGTATGTTACAAAGAAAATAGAAGAAATGCTATTTGGGATATTATAATATAGGAACTATCGGGGGTGCTAAAAAATGTATACACAGTTTAAGAGATGTTATCTATGTATTACTTTTAGTTGGATTGAATTACAGTAGCAATGTGTAATATGATGTTCACTCAAAAGATGGTATTAATCACATGAATGCTAATGTCACCATGCAACAAGCAGGACAAAGAAAATGGTGGAAGCATGGTTGTCCATGTTGTGCAAGACCATTTTGAAGTGGTATTTGAAATTTACAAAAGTTGTGGAAATACAATGATAATGGAGGCATGAATATGCAACAGAACGTCCAACATGCCTGACAACTGCATGCATTTGTGTTAAGTGTGGGACGCATGGTAAATTGAAACAGCATGTGCACTGATACAAGTGGACACTTTCGTCAGTGTTGCTCAAGCAGTAGTTCACTGTAATCACAAGTGCCTGGATGCTGATGGCACCCACTTTGAGCACCTCTCGTATTTGAAAAAGTCAAACATGATTTGCAGTCATCTTTTGTATTGGTATATATCAGGGGTGGCCAACAAGTCGATCGCGGTCGACCGATCGATCGCGAGGCCAATTTTGGTCGATCGTCGATCGCTCGCAATGTCTGGGGTGGAATTCCATGTACCATGGACTTTGAAGCGATTGTAGAAGACAAAACTTTCTAGCAATAGTTTAATGCATTCTGGGAATTTGCCAAGGTCATAAATTCCTAGAATTCTGACAGCCTGACACTGTGATCTCCGCCCACCCAGACAATACA
>PVKE010023089.1:0-24964 GCA_004027555.1 Craseonycteris thonglongyai
GCCATTTGTGAAGAGACCTTCCATTTATCGTATCAATGTACGGTATATTACGGTATGTTCGAAAAATGTCATTCATTAAAAATTTAATTAAAAAAAGAACTGGTGTTGCCTCGGAAGTGGGGGGTAGTCTTATACAGTGAATATAGGCCTAAACCTATGTTTTAACTGTAAAATTAGGGGGTCGTCTTATACGCCCGGTTGTCTTATACGCCGGAAAATACGGTACTCTTTTTATTTGATAGAAGATCATGAATGACTGTAATTTTAAGGCAAAAATCAAATAACAAATCATCATGCTAAGTGAAATAAGCCAGACAGAAAAAGCTAAGAACCACATGACTTTACTCATATGTGAAACATAAAACTGAAAGCAACAAAGAAAGAAAATCTCATGGATACAGTCAATAGTTTAGTGCTTACCTGACGGTAAAGGGTGAGGGGGGTGAGAGAGGAGGGAGGGGGAGCTAAATATATGGTGATGGAAAGAAAGCTGACTCTGGGTATTGATCACATATTGTAACACATAGGCAAAGTGCTATAGAGTTGTACAGCTAGAACCTATGTAATTTTTACTAACCAATATAACCCTCATAAGTGTAACAATAAAAAAATTAAATGCTATTAATACATAGTAATTTTTTAACTATATTTGCTCGGTCATCTTCATTTATATATAACACATCACATTATATATTGTAAATGATAATTTACATAAACATACAATAGCATAAAATCCAATCTTAACAAATTATTCAAACTATTGTATTTCCAGCAAAAAGAACTGAAAAAAAATTAAGCCAATCTTACAAATCATTTACAGTGAATTCTAACTTTTACTTAATAAAAGAAAGTAAGTACCTGCTCAATAATCATTCATATATTATCAACATTTTTTGTTTCAGTACCTGACATAATTAATGATAGGTTAATAATTTTTATAATATTAAATAATAAAATATAATCTATTTTTATTTAATTCTAAAGCCTAAGTTACACATAAAGACACTGAAGGTCGAGCATAAACAACATCCACAATCAGCAATGGCAGCTAACAGACACGTACACATATTGCCTCATGTTAAGTACACTTCAAGGTCAAGCAATTGGTTTGTCATTATTTTGTAGCACTGATCTTGTATACATTTAGTGTCTTTTCCATGAACTCAATGTCAGTACTACTTGTGTGATACCCCCCCAAAACAGAGGGAAACTAAATACTATTAATACAAATATGATTTTATCAGAAAAGGTTAAACTATGCCTGGTCACAACAATCAATTTTGGTATTTTACTCTTGCAAGACCAATGTTTGCCCCTTTGGGGCAATACTGTCCCCTTTGAGAATGCATGGCATATGTCATATGATATTAAGATTTAAAAAGAAATACAGATAGAAAAAATAAAATGTTAGTAGTGGTTATTACCTGAATTACTTTTATTTTCTTTATATATTATTCTATAATAGCGGCGTCCAACCTTTTGGCTTCCCTGGGACACACTGGAAGAAGAATTGTCTTGGGTCTCACATGAAATTCAATAAACACTAACAACAATTGCTGAGCTAAAAAAAATGTCACAAAAGAATCTCATAAAGTGTTAAGAATATGTGTTGGGCTGTATTCAAAGCCATCTGGGCCACAGGTTGGACATGCCTTTTCTATAATAAGCATGTACTGTTTTATAATTTTTGAAAGGCAATTAAAATAATTATGATCATGTTTTTCATAATTAGATTAACTACAATCTTTTCATCTTAAAACCTAACTAGACAGCTCGATAATTTTCACAGAAAAAACTAAAGAATTTGTCTCATATATCTAACCTTATGTTTCTATACAATTTGTTTACTGACTTTTTTAAAGCTTAGATAACCAAAACATCTACTGAGTACTAAACATGATACACACAGTTAAAAATGGTAAATGCACTTCTGAAAGTTTTGACACTTTCTAGGATCCTGTAATAATAGAATATTCCAAAAGATAGGCCCATCCTCCACTGTCATTTTTAAAGGGAAAAAGTAATAACCATGTGAAGGATTTAAGCATAAAGAAGGAAAATGTAATCCATGTTTTACTTGTGAATGCTGACATGAAATTTCTGAAAATCTGGCTTCATGTGTAGTACAGAATACTTTACTGTGGTAGTTGTATTATTTGTGGGTCAAAAATGAATAAATATACTAGAATAATGAGATAAAAACAGCCCAGCAAGGCAAAAAGCATAATACTGATTTTCAGCCCAAATAAAAAAGAAGAACTCTAACTCCTTTCAGCTTGCATCCTGAAAAAGATCATTTGTAATTAAAATGCTGACAGAACTATTTAACAGCTGCATGGCTCCCAGGGCATAGACTAGATTTGGCACTGTGGAAGTCACAGCTGCTAACTGTCCCCAGCCTCACACTGACCTTAATATGTGATGAAAAATTAAGGACTTTAAAATATAAGAAATGCCAACAGAACTGATTTTACAATGAAAAGACAATAAGCTAGGCTTGAAATAAGATGGTACTAGGCTTTAAATAAGAAGGAAGAAAATTTAAACTGTTGTCAACAGTGTTACTATGTGAAGCAAAGCTTACCAATTCTTTTTTTTTTTTTTTTTCTACCATGCCCTCCACCTCTGTTTTTTAATGCCAGTTGACTTAAACAAGACAGGTCTGAATGTATCATAAGTTAATACTTTATCAGTTTTCATATATCATCCTTTACCTTGATCAGCCAACTGAAAATTATGCAAGCTATAAATTAGCTTTAAACAAGCTCTGAATCAGTTTAGAACTGGTTTTCAAATTAAAGAGCCTTCAGTATATTAAAAGGTGCTGTCATTTTATTACCTCAATCACTTCTGTGTGGCTTGAGGTGGAAGAAAATGAATGCTCTCTTCATTTGCAATGGGTTGATCTCTTACGGCAGGCTCTGGAAACATCACCACAGCAACGAAATGAAAGCTAAAGTTACAGTCAACACTATCAATGCAAGCAACTGTTACTCCTTAACAAAGATGAAGTCTCAATAAAAAAAAAATTTTTTTTGCTGTGAAAAATTTACAGAAAATTAACACTTGATTAAATTTATACAGTATTTAAAGAAAATTATAAAGCCAAAATTCTTTTAAAACTATTTTAAACGGTCTTCAAATGAAGGAAAAAAAAAAGAAACCCAAATATATGTGATATTCTCAGTGTTTTAGAAGTATTAGATATAAATGTATACATATATATATATATATATATACACACACATACATTTCATTTCTATATTAGTAAAAACCACTTAACTGTTTTTTCTTGGGGACATAGAATTATATAGAAAGGTAAATTACAGTGGCACCCGCGTACTTGGCATTACTTGGTTCTGAGAGGTGCAACAAGTACCAAAAATGACGAGGGCCAAATTTTCCCCATAAGGAATAATGTAAATAAATTTAATGTGTTCCGAAACCAAAAATACACAGAATTACTACAGAAGTTCGGATACTCGTAAGACTGCAAGGGAATGTGCACAGGGCAAGAGCTACCGTGTGACTAATGCGTGACCCCTTGTTTCAGCTGGAAAGGGGAAGCAAGGACACCGAGTTCTAGCTTGTGTGTTGAGTACCAAACAACCGACATTTTCACATCAAAATGCATTGAGTTTACCAAATTTGATGAGTTTCAAAGCAGTTGAGTACCAATGTATGACTGTAGGTACTAGTCAGGCTCACCACCATTGTTACCAGACTGTAAAACAGATAAAATAGCCCACCCCCACCAAAAAGCCCTAATGAATAAGTATTATTTATTACTAAGAAAATGAGGCACAAAGCGAATGTCACCCCAAGTTTATACTGCTACCTAGACAATTTGATTCTAAATCTGTATTGAAGGAGACTATTTAACTAATGTTAATAGTACAGGGGCAATGAATACATCTAAGGGACTAATTTCTTTGGAAACATTTTCTGTACCAGAAGAAGTAATGAGGGACATTGATGAGGGAAGGAATACAATCACGTTGACAGGCCTTAGAAGGGTATATGCCAAATGAAGAGGTGGGTTAAAGCCAGAAGACAAGGAAATCAGAAAGTTTATGGGCAAGTACTCATTTAACACAATTATAACGCAAGAATGTTTTTCAGGCTTTTTGCAAAGTTTGCTTAGAGGACTGTGCACTGCTCTATTTCGTCATTCCCTGTGTATTCTTCTACAGTTTGTACTCATGGTTTTGAAGAATAATTTTAGATATCTATATTTTAGAAAGTAACTTGTTTTTAATCACTGAACAGATTTAATGAGAATATACTTGTTTTTAATCACTGAACAGATTCACTAATACATAGTAATGTCTGAAGTGCTCAATGATAGATTACTAAATGACTATAGAAATAGCACTAGGCAGCACTAATCTGGCCATAGCTCTGCCATTAACTAGCTGTGTAACTCTAAGATTAAAGTGCGCTTACTACTCTGAGTCTCACTTTCCTTTCTGTAAGATAAAGCACTTTGACTAGATCAGTGTGTTTTTTTACATTATTTAACCACGTAAGTGGTAATGAAATCAATTTAGTGCATATTAATCAGCATTTTTAATCTAAAAAGAACAAAAATTACCGCATGTTTTTATTCCATGAAATCTTTAAGTTATATATAATGAACTACGCAAAATAAATCTCTTATTGAAAAAGTTTGCATATCCCTGGTGTACACTGTATCTCCTGTTCTGATCCCTAACATCTTCCAAAGGGCTCCAAACAGAATTTCAAAGGTTACAGATTCATGACATAGTACTTCTAATCCTTTACAATGTGGTCTCAATCTAACCTCCTAACCACACTGTGCATTAAAAATATATTAGCTGAAAAAACTATGCCATCTCCATTGAATCACCTTTGCTCTTCTGCAAAATGATCAGTTGACTATATACATATATGGTTCTATTTTGGGGCTCTCTATTCTGTTCCTTCGCTCTATATTCCTACTCTCTTGCCAGGACCACACTGTCTTGATTACTGTAGCTTTATAGTAAATCTTCAAGCAGTCATGTCCAACCAGTGGCCCAGAATGGTTTGAATATGGCCCAACACAAATGCTTAAAACATTAAGATTTTTTCTGGTGATCTTTTTTGTAGTTCATCATCTATTGTTTGTACTCTATTTTATGTGTAGCCCAAGAGAATTCTTCCAATGTGGCCCAGCGAAGCCAAAATGTTGGACATCACTGTCTTAACCCTTTTAGTGTGATGGGTCAATATATCAGCTTTTGCATCTGGGGCGAAAACTACGGCAGGCCGATATATTGGCTCATATGTAGACCATAGTTAATTACCCTTTGCATTTCTCACTAGTACAGCTGGCAGAAGGTTAGCACTAAGAGGGTTAAAGTCTGATAATTTTAGTGTACCAACTCTGTTCTTCAACATTGTGTTGGCTATTCTGGAACTTTTGATTTTCCATATAAACTTTATATCACTTTGCTGATATCCACAAAATAACGTGCTGGGATTCTCTGATTGGGATTACACTGAATCTACAGTTCAAGTTTATAAGAAGTGTCATCTTGACAATAGTGACTCTTTCTGTTGGTTTTGATTTCTTTCAGTAGAGTTTTATAGTTTTCCTCATATAGATCTTATACATACTTTGTTAGATTTATACCTAACTTTTAAGGTTTTTTTGTTGCTAATTAAAATGCTATTTTGTTTTTTATGTCCTATTCTAATTGTTTATTGCTGGCATATAAGCAATTGACCTTTGAGTATTAATAAGTTCTAAGTACATGAGCACTTGTATATCACATGAAAAAAAGAATTTATACACAGACCTTCTACTTTTCACAAAAATTAACTCAAAATGGATCATAGACCTAAATGTAAAATACAAAACTATAAAATGCCTAGGGAATCAGAGTAGAAGATCTAGGTGACCAAAAGTTTGACAATGACATTTCAGATACAAAACCAAAAGCACAATCCACAAGAGAAAAATATTAAGTGGGACTTCATTAAAATGAAAAACTTCTCTACCAAAGATACTGTTTAGAGAATAAAATGACAAGTGAACAGACTGTGAGAAAATATTTGCAAAACACATATCAGATAAAGGACTAACATCCAAAATATTCAAAGAGCTCTTAAAATTCAGCAACTATATGGTGATAGAAGGAGAACTGACTCTGGGTGATGAGCACATAATGCAACACATTGTATTATATTATAGAACTGTATACCTGAAACTATATAATATTACTAACCAATGTCACCCCAATAAATTTAATAAAACTCAACAATAAGAAAAAAACACCCAAAATAAGAAGACAAAAGATCTGAAGAGAGAGCTCATTGGTGGGAAAGCAAAATGGTACCTCATTTTGGAAGACAGTGGCAGCTTCATACAAAATGAAACATGCTCTTATCATATGATCCAGTAATCATGTTCTTTGGTTTTTCTCAAGTGAGTTAAAAGCTCATTTATGTCCACATAAAAACCTGTATGTGCATGTTTATAGTTGCTTTATTCATAATCGCTACAGCTTTTGGCAACCAATACTGTTGTGTACACAAATAATTGTACATACTTTTTCTCTGTCACCTTCAGTAGGTAAATGGAGAAACCATCTGTGGTACATTCATACATAATGTATGGTTTCACCTATATGACATTCCAGAAAAGGCAAAGCTATGAAAATAGCAAAAAAATCTGTGGTTGCTAGGAGTTTGTTTGGAGGGAAGAAGGGAGGGTGAATAAGTGGACCACAGCAAAATTTTGGGGAGGTGAAATTATCCTGATAATGTAATGGTGGGTATATATAATCATATATTTTTCAAAACCCATAACATATAGTGCATCACAAAGAACGAATCTTAATGTAAATTATGGACCTTAGGTAAAAATAATGTATTGATATTGGCTCATCAATTGTAACAAATGTACTACTTATTGCAAAATATTAGTAACAGGGGAAACTGGTGGGTTGGGGGCAGGAATGAGGGAACATATGAGAACTCTCAGTACTTTCCACTTGCTTTTTCTATAAACCTAAAACTGCTCCCCCAAAAAATTTATTTAAAAAGGGCAAAAAGTAAAATTTAAAACACATTAGCAACTATTATTAGAATTACTACTTTTCAAACTATTATGCAGTTTCTCCCATACCAGTGACAAACTGACATTTGTCAATTTCCAGATCTAACTTTAAAAGTCATTGTGCAATTTGCCATGTTTTCTGCTGCAGTGTCTTGGACCATATATGTTGAAATATAACAGCCATCAGCTTAGGACCCTGAATGACCATGATGTGTAGAGCTGCTCAGCCAACCTGTATTGACAAGTTATTTTAATGAGAAATCAACAAGTGTTAATCCACTAAAAATCTAAGATTGTGTGTGTGTGTGTTGCATAACCCCCCATCCTAAATTATATTCCTAGCAAACTATAGTTTTCATAATTCCATTCAAATGACATATTGTCCATAATCTCTTTTTGATTTTTGAAATTGAAAGCAATGTACCTCATCTCTCAATTCCCATAGTAGCTTATCTGTACCTTCTAAATTTAGCACTTTAAACCTTATATTAAAACTTTAACTCTTAGGGAACGCTGGAATAGCCTAATGGTTGAGCACTTGCCTCACAAACGGGAGGTCAGGTGTTTGATTCCAAGCCCTGGTCCATGCAAACCCATATGCTGAAATATGGTACAATTAGTAACCACTGCAATGGCACAGTGATGAAGGTTCTCACTTCCCATGCAGGAGGCTCATGGTTCAATTCCTACCCAACATAGCCCCACATCCACCTGTGTGGAACGAAACCATGTCACAACTAACGATGTACAACTGTGGAGACTGCTCTGGGCCCTGCCCACTTCTCTCCCTCTCTCTCTATCTCTGCTTCTCTCAAAACAATAAAATAAATCCTTAAAACAAAATAAAACTATACCTGTATTCCAAAGAAACCTACTGCAATCAACCGATACTCTTAAATGTTAACAGATATGCTGAGTGTACTAGACAGGAACAGAAACTATTCTAAGAAAAAACTTTATTTTAAATTTGCTGAACAGACATTTTTTTTTGTCTCTTTACTTTCATTCTTTTCTGAATATTTGGGTCATGTCTAGCAGAAATTTATGTTTCAGACATCATTTGTTCTTTCAACAAATAGCCTTGGGCATCTAGGGCCAAAACTAGAACCTGCACCACTTCCACTTTCATTCAGCAAAATTAACGTTTGAAAAGTAATTTCAATAAGAACAGGAAATAGGCTATCAGTGAAGAATCAAGGTGCAGTTTTAAATCTATCTTAGAAAAAATTATGTATAACAATCAGGCTCCTTGTCTTCAAGGAAGTATGAGAGAAATATTCTTTGTCATAAGAGTTTGTAATCTAGCTGGTGTAAAGAACCTAGACATAAAAAGTTTAGTAACAATATGGAGACATCTAACAAATACCAAATGAACAGTCTAACAAAGAAATGCAAAACTGAAAGTAACAAAAAAACAAAAACTCATGGACACAGTCAATAGCTTAGTGGTTACCTGAGGGTAAGGGGAGGGGGGGGGAGTAGGGGAGGGGCATCAAATATATAGTGATAGAAAGAGAACTGACTGTGGGTGGTGAACACATAATGCAATACATAGACAATGTAATGTAGAATTGTGCACCTGGAATCTATGTAATTCTTACCAACCAATGTCACCCCAATAAATTTAACAATTAAAAAAAGAAAGAAATGCAAAAGAAATTTAGTCCTAAAGATTGTGGAGAAAACTAGGATTTAAGCTGGATATTTAATTAAAAACAAACAAACATACACCCTGATATTTGTAAGAGAGAAAAAGGAGAAAGTGGGGAGAGAGAAGGAGACAGAGAGAGATCTGGAATGTTAGAGTGGGGCCAGATTACAGAAGGTCTTGAAGTCAAGGATAAAGTCCTGACATCTGTCCTACACTATGCACAATAGAAAGCTCATTCCCTGAGTTTTCTAACCTGGAAGGACAGTTTAAAAGCTTTCTTTTAAAAAGACTGATTTGGAAAAAAATTCTAAGATGACTTAATGAGAAGAGAAACAGACTCTGAAGATAATGTTTTGCAATAAAGAACAAAAGTAAATGACTTTTTTTTTCCTTCTGAGATAGGAAATAAGAGATTGAGGAGGGAAAGTAACAAAGATTATTTCTCAGGTTGAGAGGAGATAAGATGAGGAAATGGCTGCAAAGTAAGAGACAGAGTCTTCTTGAAAAATTAGTGTGCTGGAAATAAAACTGAGACTTGAGATTTGTGGCAAAGATTTGAAATAACTGCTATACGACATCTGATAAGGAGCTCACAAAAGACAGCAGTGAAGCCTGGTTTAACTTAGGAGACTTAAATTTGTAGAGAACCTAAGTGCATCATTTCCTCTAGTTATTTCTGGCCAGAAAAGAGACCGCTGAAATGAATCAATACAATTGATCCAGAGAAAGCTGGGGGAACTATAATAGAGGGCAATAATGTTTCGTAAAAACATATATTAAAATGTCAGGTCAAAGTTTGAAAGGGGTAAAATCAGAAGATGGGTGCTGGTCTGGATGTCTTTAGAACAGCTGAGGAACAGGTAGAAAGTTGAAGAAATGGAAGTACTAAAGAAAAAAGCTCATGATGTGGATCACAGTGATAGGGTATTTGACATAGTCACAAAGGACTCAAGGGGTGGTTGAAATTGTATCAATCATAAATGGTCTAAAAAAAATTTTTTTTAAGATATTCACTGATAAAACACTTCAGAAAATATTTTCTTCAAAGCCTCACACACACACACACACACACACACACAATTTGGTCTGGTAGCTCAAAAGAGAAGCTTAAAGAATGAGGAAATGTGAGACTGGAGAGTAAGGCTTTCTTTAGGAGAGGTACTTTAAAGAAAGTGTCTAGATAAGAGGGATTTTTTTGAAAAGTATGCAGAGAGTTTGTGCCCTAGGAGTTTGAGGGAATCAGACACGGGGTGGTGATGCATGTCTGTCTAGCTACAGTGACAAACTGTGGAGAAAAGATTCTGGGCTGCAGGAGAATGAATGCTCTTCTGAGCTTGAGGGAAAGGGTTTTCACGTGCTTACTTAGGAAAATGAGTCTGGCTGCCTAGAAAGCTGTCTAACCAAAGAGGACAGCCTAGTGGGAATGAGGTGATACCAATCAAAGAGGAGCATGGAAACTTGAATTCTGAAAATGAGTTACAAGTAACCCATAGGAGAAAGCACCTCTCACATCTGGAAAACTGCAGGCAGGACAACCTTAGCAATGAGAGAGCAATGAAAACCCACAAAAGGAAGCAGGGATAAGAGTTAAAGTCCAATATGACTGCCTTCCAAACGACCGATTCCCCAGTTTGAAGCAGACCCGAGCTAGTGAAAGAAGCTTTGAACTGGTTGAGACACTGAAGCCCTGACATTAAACTGAACTGGATTTTTGATACTAAAAAGAAGAAAAAAAAAGACTAATGATTTGCTCTGGAGTCATTTGAGATAAGATCCAGCAGCTTGTTTAAAGGCATCAGGCTGAAAGAATAAATTGCTTTCTGTTCGCATCCTGTCTTGAATTCAAAAAAAGAATTTACTTACATTTGAACAAAAACGGAAGATTAGTGTTTTAAAAAATAAGATTCTGATTAGTTCTTAAAGCATTTAATAGAATAGGTAAGACTACTTTTATTTGTACTCTTCGTTTAAAATTAATTTGAGTTTTTGTTTAAAGTTGTCAATTGCAGACTGCAGGAATTATATATTTTTCAAATTGTTATGGTGAGTAACTAAGAAAAAATAAAAAGGCAACAACATTTGACCCTATTAGGAAGGTTTCTATCTTAGAGAAGCTTTTGCTGATAAAGGAACAGAAATATACTCTATAAATATACAGTGTCATGTTGCCAAATGCTGCTTTCTCAGGGAAAATGAGAGGAGGTAAGAAAGACTAAGAAACAAGAGAAAATTTGGGGATTTTGGAACAGTTACATTATGAAGACATAAAGTTTACCTCAATGTAAAAATTAGTCGCATGAGTAGTAGACTAGGGAACACTCAAAATGAAATGGAAAATAAGATGGTACTAAATCTAGTCTTTATGTTGTAAACAGGTTAAAGCTTCCATGTTGTCAATAAATGTTATCACAGGGAAAGGTAGAAATACATCTAAATTATTTACCACTTCTCCAGCTTGTAAAAGAGAAAATATCTCCTTCATTCACAATCTTAAAATGACTTCAAATGGGAAAAAAAAATTAATAATAGCTTAACTAATGACTAGGTACTGGAATAAATTTAAAACTGAGTTATTAAATAGTGATATTTTTCAGTTGTCAGTGTATATGTTAAAACTGCTGTATCAAAATAAGAAAATACTGAAATACCTTATGTTCATGACTTGCTTTAAGCTACCTATATATCCGTACATTGGAAACAGAGTCACAAATATCTGATAATCTAAATTTAGAAATCTGATTTTAGAAACAAAATTTACAGAATACTATTTGACTTTAAAAATTGAGAAAATAGCCCCGTCCTTCTGAAACACAAAAGGGAACTGATAAAAATGCTTTGATGTAGCTTGAACTTTTCAAAGCGATTCTTAAAAAATTTAACCTCTATAAGCATACACTAAAGAATTTTCAAACCAGTGAAGCAGATAATCATTTGTAGACATTATTGAAGGTACATTTAACAAAAAACCAACGTAACTTCAACAAAGATATAACACTACAGTATAAACCTTTAAGAAACCTTCAGAGAAAACATTAAAATAGATTGCACCTTAGGTGACCAGAGTTTAAATTTAGCACATGAATACAGTTCAAAGGGAAAAAAAGAACAATATATTGAAGCTAAAACAACTTCTAGAAAGGCCTGATACACAAAATAACCTAGATGGTTGAGTTAGGTCACAGATGGAAATACAATAGAGTAAAAACAGTTATACATGGATCTTTATCAGTCAAGGAGATAAACATTTTTTTAACTTGATAGGTGAGGTGATAATTTCATACTTTTTGGTTAACAAACCAAAGAATTAACACAATGAGTCTAAATTATACTACAATTAGTATCTGATCAACTGACAAACGAGGTATTGCTTTTGAATAACAGAAATCTTTATTGCAAAATTATGCTGATATTGAAAAACATATACAAAATCTTCCAGTTTGTACACAAAGTGGCTGACATTGCACAAATCAGAATATTCTTAATCTTTGCAAAGGGACTGAGTGTGTCTGATATTAGTTTCTTTTCACAATACAGGTTTTCAAACTTCTCAACTCATGACAAAAATTAAGAAGCAATACTTGAGTCAGCTAAAATATAGTGCTTAGTGCCTAATAAAAAAGTTCACTTTTAGATCCCTTTCCCTCACCCTCCCTTCAAGTACAATAGATTAGATTCTGCTGGCTCTACATAAAACATCCACATTGTCAAGTGGTAGCTCCTTTAACAGAGATACTTATTTCACTAAATTTTACAAAGAAAAGGCCTTAAGGAGTTAAAGTCTATCATCCACAGTACCATCTTTAATCAATTTATTTGTTTTAAGAATTACCTCCAGGCTTTATTCCCTTATTCCTTCGAAAGACCAAATAGATCCCACTTAACAATAAGGTAGGTGCAGGGCTGTGCTAGGCGGGAACTGGGCCAGGGGCCTCTCACATGGGAAGCACACCCCAGTTCAGCAAATGGGCCTGAATGGGGTGGGGCAGGACTTGATCCTAAGACCCTGGACCCTGGGGCTGCAAGGCAAGAGCTCCACTGTTTAAGCCATCCCGGCATCCCCTGAAATTTCTCTTTTTTGAATCTAGGATTTGAGCCTTTACAGGTGCTACTTGCACAACTCTGATCATGGGCTAGGACTGTCTCTTTGTAATGAACATTGTCTCTCATACTCACATTATATATAAACACTGGAATAACAGGTTTACATAATTAATATATTCTATAATACTAGGTTCATAAGGTAAAAATATTCTGACTACCTTTTTAAAAGCTATAAAAACTATCCTTCAGCTTAATCATTTTTTTAGTAGGGGAATTTTTTACTCTTAAATAATAAAAATAAAAACATTAAAAAATTTTAAGACTAAAGGATAGTAAGTATGAAGTTAGTGAGTTTAGAAAGACATCCCTATGCATGACACTTTGGTTAATATCTGTTATGATGTAGTTTTTCATCACATGGTATTTCCACAGCATGCTATACAAACACATCAGGCTCACATGCCATCTAAATTAGAAAATAGCTTTGTTAGTCCACTTTGTAGTAAGTGTAACTTAAAAAGTAATTTAGTTTTCAATTTTGAAAGCTATTAATATAGAAAACATTTGTCTAAGTTTAGAGGTTCCAATCATCTTTCTCTGTAAATAGGATGCTAAAATATATAAAAGGTATGTCATAGCAATGACTAGAGGAAAGAAATCATATTTTTGAAAAGATTCTAAAGGAATACCTGACCATGACTTAATGAAGTATATCAATATGCTTAAATGTGTATTACAGTCCCCATGAAAACAGTCTTAGGTTACAAACCTAAACAGATCAGCATAGATTCCAATTCTATTATTAAGAATAATCAAACAATATTTGTTTTGCTGAAAATCGTTATTTGATAAAATATTACCTAGGAATAGGTTTCAGAAACATATTTAGGGCAATCAAGTAAACAACCTCTTTAAGTAGCCAATAATGAAAAATAAATAGTAAGTTCTGTTCAGTACATAAATGTTCAGTTTTAACAAATAACACACTTAAAAAAAAAAGCATTGTATCAACTATAATTAGTGAAATTGTTAATGCCTCTTATTTTTTTTAAATCACGAATCACTGTCACTACACTGGAAGTATAGCACTCAATTAGAAACTAAGGGCTTAAAAGATATACATGCAATTTTGCTTGCTACGGAAAATGCTAGAGTAACTGGCAACACCTTGAACTCAGTCCACGATAAGGTAGAAGATCAACTGGAAGTTTGTGCACACTAGCAAAGGGCAAATCTAAATTTACACATTTAATTACTGCTATCATCAAGGATAATCACAGCACAATTTTAATCCTCGTACTCGTAGTACCGGTAAGTCTACAAACCACAACAGATTTGTTCTATAGGATTCTATTGCAGGATACTGTATAAACAACTTTTCTCAAGACTTTTACAGACCAGTCAGTAAAAAAGCACATCAACACTCAGTAAAGCATAATAAAGCACACAGTTTTTAAGCCCTAATGCTTGTCACACAAATACTAGAAGAATACTGAATTAGACAGTTAAGTGGTATAAATTTTACCTGAAAATGATTTTCTATTAACTGTGCTAAATTCAGAAACTTATAATTTAACCTAATGTCAAATTAAACCCCCAAGGCCAAATGAATGCTTCAAATATTAAAAAGCCCCCCCCCCGCCTTTTTTTTTTATGAGTCTGTTATGTGCTTCAAATTGAAAAGACCCTTAAAGGATAACTCATTCTAATTTTATATTTTTCATAAATCTTCCTAATACATAAAATTCAGACATTCAATTTCCGATATTGCCATGTTCAATTAAATGTGCTTCTTTAATGTACTGTGGCAAGATACTCCTTGGAGAGTGTTCTGTTCAGTTCTTTTTTTTTTTTAAACATTCTTTTTTGTTAAATTTTATTTTATTGTTTTTGACAGAGAGAGAGAGAGAGAGAAATACAGAGACAGGGAAAGAACTGAACTGGGGGCACTCCCCAGTTCAGCACAGGCCGGGGCCGGGATTTGATCCTGAGTTCCCGGCACTGCAAAGTGAGCGCTTAACCCACTGTGCCATCGTGGCTTCCCCTCTGTTCAGTTCTTAAAGAGGCAAAATTTTCAATGAGTATTTCACCTGAAAATAAATAATTATATATATTGTTTTGATATAAGTATATTGGCTATAGAATTCAAGTTGCTCAAAGCAGAAAATTTAACAAATAAAACAAAAATTAAAAAAATACATGTTTCCCCACTCAGGGATTTCTAATACAAATGATTATTACAAAGTACTATTTTGCCTCAGGTGGTATATTATGCATAGTTCCAGAAAATCTTCCATAGGGATTTAGATATGATTTCTACGCACATGTGTATTTAAGGTTCAAAAAGAGTAGTGTACAGGAAAGACCAAATAAGATGACCCCCACAGAGGTCTCCAAGTTAAGACAGCTCACCTTGTAGTAGTGGGATAATGACCTGCCACATACACTCTATGGCTTTACACAAAACAGTTTAAACAAGATAAAAATTTAAATTGTAACTAGTATAGTTACTGTAAAATTATGATATATATTTAAATTTTCAGTAGCATTTGTGAATATAGATGACTTGGATGAAGCACTTTATAAGAAATATTTATACATGTTCAATGACCATGTCAAAATAAGTTTTGGGTGTTTCCGCAGACAGCAGTTGTTGAGATCTATATTAAGTATGCCCTAGAAAAAGAATGAACAGTGAGCTGTGAACTCTATTTTTAGAAGTACAATATGAAGTCCACTTCATATCTTATATGTAAGTAAACATAATTTAAAAATGTAAAAGTTTGACTTGGGCTATATGCATTGTGTATATTTGTTTTAAAATTCTAAAAAAGTTAATTTTTAGCTTAAAACTTTTTTTAATAACTGAAAAATTCATAAAATACATAAAACAGTGGTTCTTATTCCTGACTGACAATTAAAATAATATGAGGAGCTAGTAAACCCTCATTCCATCTTTCTCTCCTTCCAGAGCAATTCAGTCTAAAAACTGTCCGGTTATGTGAAAGTAGGTATCCCTGTGGGGTGGAGGTGGAAGGTGAAAGAGATTAGTTTTATATTATAGGTTTAATCATATATTAAGGATAATGGGAGCCAATTTTCTGTTAGGGAGTTACAGATATAGAAAAGAAGAAAACTAGAAGGGTTTCCAATATCTATAAAGACAGAAATAGAGGTTAAATGTATATGTGTATGACAGACAGGCATACCTGGCATACTGCAGGAGTCCTGAACTATACAGTGGTGTTCTGGACTACCTGATGTTTTTAGGACTAGGATTCGATGACTAAGCATAACTGAACAAAGGTTCCAGACTAGCACAATAAAGAGAATATCACAATAAAGAGAATCGCATGAATTTTTTTAGTTTCCCAGTGCACATAAAAGTTATGTTCTCAGTATACTGTAGTTTATTAAGTATGCAATAGCATTGTGCCTATAAAAGCTACATATATATAATATATATATTATATATATATATATATATATATATATATATATTACACACACACACATTAACAAAATGTGACACAGGAACAAAAAGTGAGCAAATGCTATTGGAAAGACAGTGTTGATACCGGTAGACTTCCTCAATGTAGGGTTACCACAAACCTTCAATTTGTAAAAAATGCAGAAGTGCCATAAAGCAAAGCTCAATAAAAGGAGGTACGTCTGTACATATGTGTCTCCAGTCCTTGGCATCACCTATCAAAAAGGCCTAAGAGGAGCAATGTCTCAATAACAATGAGCCCATCTAGCACACAGATCTTGGTTTCTATATACCATTCTTCACTAAAAGGAACAAGACCTCCTTGGAGAAATGGCTGATTCCAGGAGTAGGGGAACAGAAAGTACAAGTTGAGCATGGAACGTTTTCAGTAAGAAAATACTCAAAGATTGCTGGGATCATGTCAAAAGGCTACTAGTGCCAACTTAAAGTGGCTTCCATTACCTAAATTTTGGACAATTTGAGTATCAAAATGATAATAATCAGTATAACCTAGTGATTAAGACAAAAAATGAAAGTTTGATGAGGAATAAGATACTTACATAGTTTCAAGGTTCTTCCCCACGAACTCCTTATTAATTAGAAAGAGGAAGAGAATGAAGAAGACTTGATGATAACTACTTAGTCAAGTGATTAAAATTAATATCACCATATAAAGTTCAAATTGAAATTATGTGTCATACTGCGGCACATCTGTGCTATTCTTATCTAAGATGTATAAAATGAACCTAACCACAAGAAATGTTCAGAAAAATGCAAAGTGAGAGAGACTTTTATAAAATAACTGCCGTGCAATCTTCAAAAGTGATAAGATAATAAAAGTCAAAAAATGACTAAGGGACTGTACAGGTTAAGGACTAGGTAAACACAAAAACTAAATATAGCGAGTGGTTCTATTCTGCATCATTTTGCTGTAAAGGACATTACTGGGACATATGGCAAAACTTGAATGAAGTCTGAGGATTAGATGGTAATAACATATCAGCGTTGATTTCCTGTTTTGTTTTGTTTTTGCTGTTGTTGTTACTATATTTTGGATATATAGGAGGATGAAAATACACTGACATGGGGAGCTGGGATGGCTCAGCAGGTTGAGCGCTCACTTTGCAGCCCCGGAGCCCGAGGATCGAATCCTGGCCCCGACCCAGGCGGACCCATATGCTGAACTGGGGCCCCCAGTTCAGTTCTTGCTGGGGCCTATGCAGGAGGCTCCTGGCCCAGTTCCTGCCCTGTGCAGCTCCATGCCCACCTGTGGAGTGAAACTATATGGAAAACTAATGCTGTCAGCTATGGAGACTGCTCTGGGCCCTCCTCCTTTTCTCTGTCTCTCTCTGTCTCTCCCCCTGTCAAAAAAAAAAACAATAAAAATAAATCTTAAGAAAAATTAAAAAAATAATAATGATGGTGACACATGTGGATGCTTTAGGTCTAGGAGATGGAAGAGGAAGAAGAGTCATCTTCCACGGTAACTTCCGGTGTCTGCGTTCTTGTCTTTTAGTGCCCTTTGCTATGGTACCACTCGTAGAGGGCTTGAGGTCACTGGTTGTGTTTGCTTTTGAGAACCAATGTTCCAAAGTGCTCTGATATTGGAGACCTTTTTGTACTTTTCTGAAATGTTCAATGATGTTATCATCAAACAACTTAACACACCTGTCAACTAGGGCTTAATTGCAGTGCCACTTCTCAACAACTGCCTGGGTTTTTTATCACATGCTAAGAAGGTCCTTGATTTCACCAGAAGGAATGGTTCCAGGGTCTCTCTCTTCCTCCCCACACAAAGAATGAGTGGGCATTTGCATAAAGCTATGGGGCCATACAGTTGATACGTCCCATGCGAACAATGTGTTGGCATTTGGATTACAAAGCAGTGTTCGGATTCTGACACAAAATTTGCTTGATTTTTTTGTTTGGATTCCACGTTGTTCGAGTTTTGGGGCATTCAGATTCCAAGGCACCTGTTCTATAGCATTAACATATTATTTACATTATAAAACACTCAGACATAGAAATTAAAATGGGATGTTATACAGAAATAATTAGCCACCTTCTCTATCTCCTGGGGTACAAACAATTCATTCATTTTTGGAGGCCTCTAGTGAAGGGAATGGATAAAAGGGGAGATGATCTTGTAGAACTATTTAGATTGTTCCTAAAATAGGAGGAATAAACAGAATGAGAAAAAAATGAAGCACTGAACCAAGGCAGTACCAGTGGAGAAAAGAGCAAAGAACAGACTGGAGAAACACTGAAGGAAGAAAACGTATACAGGAAGTGATGTTCTACACAGGACAAGGATGAAAAAGGCTTGGAAATAACTCCAAGTATTTGGCTTGGGTGAATAGATGGAAGTAGAGATGAAAGAAAAATAAGAAATGGGTGAAGTGGAGGAAGACAAATGAAATGCATTCCTCTTCCAGGCATACAGCATTCGTTAGCAACAGTATTTTCACAACATGGTAAAGGCCAACCAAGAAAAAAATAAGTAATTCACAGTGATAGGTAGTAATGAACTATCTCCATTGAAAATAAACACAACTCACTGTATAGCTGCTGCCTCAAATGTCTTTGAAGCATAGCCTGTAAAACATAGTACATTTTGTGTGTGTGGGTTTCCATGTGTTTGTATGTGTGTAGATTTGTGTCTATATGTAAAACGTGTATATGTATACATCTGCATCCATGTAACTGTTCATTTTTCATGAAACCTGAAGTGACTGCCCAGATTTCTGAAGGGTTGATAAGGCAGGGAAAGTCTTATTATGTCATATTTATGGGTTTGGGTACAATAGTAAGTCATTCCATATACAAATATGGAATCAGAATGTTGTATACCTAAAATTAATATAATGTTATAGTCAATTATATCTCAATTTTGTTTTTAAAAAGTCATTCTGTATTTAAGTAAATTGTTATCAAATCAATATTATTAAATCTACACTTATGTGTATTTTATCTTGCATGTGCTAACAGTTAAAATTATAAATTTAGATATGATGGATCTTGTTAAGACTTTTGTAGAATTTCTATAAAAGTTATATGCAGGATTAGTGATGGAAATTTTTGCCCCCATAAGCCCACAGCAAAAAAACCTATTACATGAAAGGCAAAGTCATACATATATATATTATGCTGTTAAGAGTATACATGACAATATTTTAGAGTTTCCTCTAGTGTGCAAAATTTGGAGACAAGGTTGAAAGTGAATATTTAAAGTGCAGTGCCTTTTCAACCATACATTCAACTATAAGCCCTCACCTTGTATTACCTAAACTTCTAAACAAAATAAATAATGTATTTAGGCATCATATTTTTATAATAAAAATTAAGATTTCTTGAACTTAATAATCCTGACTATCACAGAGAGACAAAGCTAGATATACGTTTTATGGCTATAACAAGTTTACATTCACTTCTCAACACCTAAATATTATTGGCAAACAATTCACATCCTTTCTCTTATCTTAACTTTTCATATCATTAAAGTATATGAACATGGCAAATATACCATTATTATCTAACACATAACATTCCACCTAAGCAAAAAGAGGAAAATAAAGAACAAAGTATATTAACTTTCATTCTTGGTTTCTTGTAGGCCCTAAGATGATACTAATTTTCTTGACTCAGATATTAATAAATATTGCTTTGTTAATTTAAAAGCTTCTGCAGCAATTCACTGAATGATAAAGTATGACATCTACCAATGCTTTCTTCTTGGAACCTAATATTAGCAATACCTTTCAAAAAAAATGTAAACAGAGATTTACTACCTTCTGGTTAGGAATTGTCTTCAAAAGTGAGCAAAACAGAATTGATGTAACACAAATATTAAAGAAAATACATTAAGCTTCCCTAACTTTCAGCTTAACTGATACATTAAATTTAGTTTTTCATTGAAAAAGAAGTAGAAATATATAATAATTATGTTGGTATGATAAGAAGACAAATCTGTTTCACTGCTATAATCCTTAAACTGCTGTGACCTTCTAAAAATTAGATACCATATTTGGATGAAATCTGAAAATGTTAGTTGTTTATATCTATTCAATCACAAGTCAAATAGACAGTGTGCCTTCCTAATGGATTTCCATTATGAGTCCAAAGACCTATTCTGTGGTAGAGAGGGAAAAACAAAAACAAAGCCATACCTTGCAAAACGTATGATATACTCCTAACATATGTGAAATATGTATGCCCTCATGAACTTTTAATATTCATTAATAAAATTACTATATAACTTAAAGCCACTCTTTACATTTAATAAAATGCTATATATTTATAGTAGTACAAAACCTTTTCAAAATAATATATGCAAAAACCATATTTATAAAAGGCATGTCTTTTTTCAAAACCTGCTTTACTAATTTGTTAGTTAGTTGAAGGTAGGAGAAAATCCCACCCTCCCACCAAAAATAATGCACTTAGAAAAATTGTATTATACCATAAAATAATCCTAAGACAACTATTTAAAATATATAGTATGCCATTATATTTTCCATTTAAATACAATATCTAGAAAAAAAAGAATTTTTTAATTATGTAATAAAACCTTTTGATATTAAATATGCTTCCTGTTAAATCTGGTTCTTAATAAAATGAATGAAAAATAATTCTTGATATTGTATAGTTTAAAACCTTGGGCAAAAATGCTTTATTGTTAAATAAAATGCATAGTATATATCATTTCAATAATCATTATACAACTACGGTATATAAAACTTTTAATCAATAGGTCACTAAAAACTTTAAATAGTTTTTTTCTTTTCTTTTTTTTTAAAGATTTATTTACCGTATTTTCCGGCGTATGAGACGACCAGACGTATAAGACGACCCCCTAATTTTACAGTTAAAACATAGGCCTAAACCTATGTTTTAACTGTAAAATTAGGGGGTCGTGGTGTAGTCTTATACAGCAAATATAGGCCTAAACCTATATTTTAACTGTAAAATTAGGGGGTCGTCTTATACGCCCGGTTGTCTTCTACGCCGGAAAATACGGTATTGTTTTTGACAGAGAGAGAGAGAGAGAGAGAGATACAGAGTCAGAGACAGAGAGAAGGGGGAGGGCCCAGAACAGTCTCCATAGTTGCACATCATTGGTTTTTCCACATAGTTTCATTCCACAGGTGGGCGGGGCTACACAGGGCAGGAACTGGGCCGGGTTCTCACCCCGGTGAGAACTGAACTGGGGGCACTCCCCAGTTCAGCATATGGGTCCGCACGGGCTGGGGCCGGGATTCGATCCTCAGTCCCGGGGGCTGCAAAGTGAGCGCCTAACCCACTGAGCCATCCTGGCTTCCCCTTAAGATTCTTTTTTTTTTTTTTTTTGGTTTTTGGTTTTTGACAGAGAGAGAGAGAGAGATACAGAGACAGAGAGAGAACTGAACTGGGGGAACTCCCCAGTTCAGCATATGTGTCCGCAAGGACCGGGGCCGGGATTCGATCCTCAGTCCCCAGCTCTGCAAAGTGAGCGCTTAACCCACTGAGCCATCCCAGCTTCCCCTAGTTTTTTTTCTATAATCAAATAAATGCTCTTCTGCAGTTTTTAATAAGTAAACCTTTACAGATGGTCTCTGGAAACCTGGAGCAAATTAGTTTTATTAATGATAAAAAGAATATTTTTGATTCCATAACCAGACAGGAAGTTCATAACCATTTTAATTCACTTTATAACACACAAATGCATTTAAGAAAGATAGGATGATATCCATATTACAAGAGATAATTAATTTCCATTGTCAATTTAAGGAAGAGTAATTTAATTAACCCAAGCTGACCAGAATATCTTACTTCAAATATAATCGATATATCTGTTGAATGACTCAAAGCATTAGGAGCTGAGCTAGTTACTTACACACTTTAAAAAAACAAAAAAAAATTTTTAACTCTAAATTATCACCATTTAAGGTTGATATTCAAAAAACATAATTTTAATAGTTTAGTTTTGAAGATAAACTATTAAATGATGTTATTAGAAATTTTATCTTTTCTACTTAGCTAAAATAAATATCAGAAACAAATTTTAGAACATAAAAACTAATTTTCTCAAAGAGCAGAAACATTCATGTCATATTTACGTTAAGGTGAGTCATATACAGAATAAAATTAGATTTTTTGGTTATATTTTTGGTTAACATTTATATATACTAATACTACATACATTACATAAATTATTTTTTTTTTGTCAAAACAGAATTTCCCTGCTATTCCTTATTTGCTAGTTGTGGTAAATTAACAGAGGGTGGCTTTTTTGGCTAGTAGAGCACTATTTAATATGTTACAGCAATATACAGAAAACAAAATATAGCTAAAATATTTCATGGAGGAAATTTATACAATTTAGTAGAGCTGTTTATTCCTTAAAGGCAATAAAATCACTATGGCAATAAATTTTTAAAGTACATTAGATAAAAATGTTGGTCCTTATATTTCATTCTCTTTAAAATCAGGAAGCTGGTGGTGAGCTATAGAAAAGCTATTTAACTAAATGAAGGGAAATAACATTTTTTCTTACAGGTTTTTTTTCTTACCTTAGAAGATGAAGAATCACACTCCTGACATATCCATCCATAGCCCGTTTGTTTAGGAGACTTCTTCAAAGGAGGATCTAAACAGCCAAAATGGTAGCACAGTCTGCATTCATCACACCTGCAGGGTAAACAGATTTATGGTATATCTAAATAATATTGTTTTAAAAAACATCTTTTTCAAAGACTAATAGCAAACTATTGCTCATTTCAACTTTAACACTGTTCATTTTACCCTGAGCTCACAAGGTTCCTAAGTTAATGTTTATGACAAAAACAATCTAAACCTGAAATAAATGTTTTAGGAAAAAATATACAAAAATAAAATAAACAAAAATGTATCATTCAGAACACTCTGCTTTGTAGAAATGCTAAGAGCATATGAATGAATATATGTGTATAACCATATACGTTCAAAACTAACAAACACAACTATTTGAATTTTGAACTTCAAGAATTCATCATTTGCCCATTAGATAGTTTTAAAACATTTAGAAATAGAAGACACACAGAATTCATGATTATTAATTCATTCCCACATTGAATTGTTAAAAAAAAATTAGAACTCTAACAATTCTACTAGGCAACATTCACTAACCTGTAATCAATTCTATACAATTTATAACTCATCACTTTCTTTCTCTAAATTAAGGTAGATTATAAATTAATTTCCCAATGTTCATAGCATGCTAACACAATCTATAGCAAATAAAATGTATTCTAAAAACTAGATATTTTCTGACATTTTAAATTTTCTCAAATTTACCTGTTGCTTTTTCTCAGTGTATTTGGTTTTTCAAAGGACCTCTTAGTACATTTAAGTTTATTAATAAATGTTTTGATAGTGTCTTTGCCTGCTATGATGTACAAAATCTAAGAAAACTATCATACCTATTCTTCGTTTCAGACAATCTCATCCTGCTGACAATGAAGAAAGATCTGTATTATTTCAGTGTCTTATAAAAATTATTTTGCATCATTTGGAATAAAAGATGAAAGTTTAACAACAAATAACAAAGATGTATACATCTTATAGAATTTTCTTCCTCATTTTCTTGGTACTCTTTTTTAAGTAAAAAAAAAATACTTTTACAAAGCAATCTGTTAGATTCTCTTTACATGTTGTTTCTCTTACTGATTTAAAACTTAAAATGTTGAGAAATATACAGAAAACCAAGGAAAAACTTATAAGACATGTAGTACTTGAATATACTGTTAATTACTATTCAATAACCTTTACTTTTAAAAAAGGAAGGAGCTTGTTATAAACAACACACAAAAACAACTGACTTTTACAAACCATAACAATAAAGGAAAATAAATATACGTTTATACTAAAAATTTTATATCATGCTACAAAGCCCAATCTCCCAAAGGCCCATTTTAGGAATCAAGAGTTTCAGAAAAGTCAGCAACTTAGCTAAATTTTTCAGGTAAAAGGAGTTTAAAACACAAATACGTGTAGTAACTTTATGCTCTTTTTCCTTTACAACTTTCCCCATATCTACCAAATAAACTTATAATTTTGTCAAAAATCTTTTAGACTTAAGATATGGCCTTGGAAAAAAAAAAGTTTACTACGGTAATTCTACCTATGGCGAGGAAAGAATAACAGTACTCTATTTACTATGCCTGCATTATAAATAAACTATCCAAAATTATATTTAAAAGCAATTCAAATGTTTAAATACTTATTCTAGCATTAAGAAATAGATAACATATAGCTAACATCAACTGTAACACGAAGCAACTCTAAATGGCAAGCAAGCCCACACAATTTTGTTCTTTCCTCTCAATTCAACTTATTTATACCTTTCAATAGTCAAAATTTCACTTACATTAAATATATGGATAGTTATATAGAAACCTTCAGGGAATAAACATAGAGTTTTTATGAGGCTGAGATTTCTAGATAGCGGAGGGAACATTCCTTCAAGCTTGAAAATTAGTATTTCAATATTTTGATGGAAAATTTTTTTTTTTTTTATCTTTTCACATTTATAGAGAGAAATTATCTTTTTGTCTTCAGTGCATAGTTATTTCTATTTTACTTTTTGACAGATAGAGACAGAGACAGAGACAGAGACAGTTAGAGAACCGAACTGTGGGAACTCCCCAGTTCAGCACGTGGGTCCTGCCTGGGCCGGAGCCGGGATTCGATCCTCGGTCCT